>JWJB01009974.1:0-42572 GCA_000812895.1 Rutstroemia sydowiana | reverse complement strand
AATCCCATCCCATCCTATACCATTGATTGATTGCTAGATAACTAGATTGCTAGATTTGCTTGGTTTGGTGCGTGCGGCTTGGTCTGGTTTGGAGAGGAAGTTGGGCTTGAACGAGTTTCTTTTACTATAGTATGGTCTGGTATGGTATATTGCTTTACGATGCACGCAATACATACTTTTAAGGCATATATGGGATGGGATTGCATGGTATAGGATGGGATGGGATTCGGGGATTTGGGTGCAGGTGCAGGCGTTGGAATTGGAGTTGGTATCTTTGGAGATGAGATTATGAGATGTATAGCAAACGTTATTCTGCATACCATACTTATGTGAATAGAATATGATGTTTTTCTTGAAGAAAGAAAGAAGGGAAGGAAGGAAAGGAAAGGAAGGAAGGGTCATGTAGATATTGTGGGTTAGAGGGAGGGTGAGTAGATTGCTAGATTTGGGAATAGATTGATTTTGAGTGGGTTGTGGGGTATGGTTTGATATGATATGCTTTTTGAGGTATGATATGCTTTTTGAGGTATGTATGTGTGTACTTCTTTCTTTTCTTTTGATCTTTCGCTTTCGCTTTCTTTTGATGTTTGGTGGTGGTGGTGGTGGATATTCTTGAATTCGGGTTTGGATTTGGATTTTAAATATGAGAGAAAGAGGGTTTGTACCTAGAAACTTTCTTTGTATAGAACTATAGATTTTTTTCTTCAAAGTTTCGTTACCTACTGCTTTCCTTTCCTTTCCTTTCTTATTACAGTATCTGTTTATTTGTTTGTTTGTGTGAGATTGATGAATGATGACTTCCTTCCTTCTTGCTTGCTTGCTTGTACTTTTGTTATAACTTGTTTGGTGTGATTGATCATTTAGATGGTCGTCCTTTCTGTGAGATTTTTATTTTTTTGAATTGTTTTGTTCATTTGTATAGGCTTTCTTTCTTCTTTCGATTCTTTCCCTGAAATGGATTGAATTGAATGGAATTGGAAGGTGGGAAGGTGGGAATGTGGGATACAGTAATAGTACTTTGCTTTCTTTTCTCTACTGGCTAGCTACCTGTTTTTCAAGAGTGGGGATTTGAAAGAGGGGGGGTTGAGATGGTTTTGTTTTTTACTTTTCTTCATTATTCAAGTCATCTTTGAGTATACATCTTCCCAAAGCATTCGATCGATCTATATATATCTTCAAATTCATACTCTGTTCGATCTGAGCTGAGCTGAGCTACTTTTCTTGAACTGCTGCTTCGTTTCCTCACATCTCATGAACTGGTTTACTATCCTTTTATTACAATCTCTCTATTCAAATTCAATTCATCAATCAATTCAATTCAATCACTCACCTACATGCATTCTTCCAACTTTTTTCATCTTCTTAGAGGAAGATTTCCTTCTACCAAAAAACCAGAATAAATATCGGATTCGTGTCTTCTTGATATTCAGATCAAATCAAAGCTTCACATTAACTCAGATCTTGAAAGGCACGTCGCACTTTCAAGCTTTCTGCAAGCATTTGAACAACCACATCACTCATCTACATTCGTTTTTCTAACTCTTTTTACTTTCTTGGATTGTTTTGTTCTTTTATTTGTTTTTAATTACTCAGATTGTTTCATTGTTTCACTTCTTTTTAATAACTTACTATATCTCAATCACCATGTTATTCTTACACACTCTTTACCTACCTTACTTCCAATCCATCATAGATTCATTGAGGAGTCAAGTAACGGATTCATTTGCATTAGTCCTGACGAGCGAAGGAAATTCTACAGATCGATCAATGATGAGTTCACTCCAATCCTGTCCTCATTACTGATGCTTTGGTGGGTTTCTAATCCAACTCGAATGTCGCTTTTTCTCGGTTTCAAATGCTGAAAAAGAAATAGCGACCAAACTGAACATCAGAACCAACTGCGGATCATATAGAGCAGTAATACAACGAAAGGATCATATTGGAATCACGAAAGAGCCAAAATACCCATTACTGACTGCGCGAAAAGTATTCGCTCCCCATGGTTGGAAAACCATACAGCTTCAAGATGGAAGATGTATCAGCATCCCATTTTTGGGTGTTGTTGTTCAACACGCCTACGTTTGGAAAGCTGTAATGGGGGATAAATGCAGTAATCTGATTGCATTTCAAAACCAAGATGAGGATTTAGCGAAAATGTTTTCTATAATTGTGTATGGGGAGGATGGAAAACCTACCATCAAGGACAAGAAAGCAGTCGGATTCGTTGTTATCTGTTTACTTGTCAAAGGGGATTTTATCCCACTTTCAAATTCCACAGAGATCTTGTCGTCTATTAACGATTATATGACATTTTTAAGAAGATACGCCGCTGTTGCGAAAGCCAAAGAGGTAAAACGCGAAAATTTAACCAGCATCAATGTCGCATTTCAATGCTGGCAACAGGAAAATACGAGTTTAGCGGTGGACGTACAACGGGAGGAGATGAAATTGGAACAGGAAGATGTCAACTTGCAATTGCAGAAGGAAGATGTCAACTTGCAACTGCAAAAGGAAGATGTCGACTTGCAACATTCAACTGCGTTGGTCGCATTAAGACCATCCGAGATGTTTAGTGTTAGGGTAAGTTCTTGATAATGATGCTAATGGGAATATGAGGTCTAATGAAATTATAGGAATTGCGTGGAAGATATGGAGACAAGTATACCAAGGAACAATTATTGGAGGTTTTGAGAACTGAGTTGGGAATTTCACTTAACTCATCTCAGAAACCTATCTCAAAATGAATTCTCTTGCTAACATTCGTGGAGTGGATTCTAATCGGACTTGGTTGGAGATGGGAGATGATGAGTTTGACGAGGGTGAGGGCTGATTTTCAAATTTGGGTGTTGTGTTGCAGAGTCGAGACCATATCCCTTCCAAATGAAAGGGGCATGAAAATGGGCATGAGCCGCCAAGGATTCCCAGGCCAAATCTACCAATCGCAGCACATACAGCCACCTTCACCGGCAGATCACGCGCTCACGCCGCTCAAGAAACTCCATGTTGAATTGAAGCCGAATCGAAAGATCAATCACACCCAAGCGCATCTTCTCCTCGAACTTGCCTGGCTCTTCCAGTGCCCGCTCCAGTACTAGGAGGACTCATCTACGAAAACAGGGCACAGCAGCCTATGCGAAAGCTTCTTTCCCAACATGTCATTTCCGGCCACTCATGCAGAGATCCTGGCGCCAACAAGTTGCATACAACCAAATCATACGATCCTGCCGCCAACAAATTACAGACAACACGGCCGTACAATCATACCGACGAGCAGTTGACTTCCCAATCATACCTTTTTCCCGCGAATAGATTACAGACAACGCAACGATACAATCATACCAACGAGAAGTTGAATACTTCCCAATAACCAACCATACGATCCTGCCAACGAGAAGTTGGATACTTCCCAATAACCAACCATACAATCCTGCCAACGAGAAGTTGGATACTTCCAAGTCATAATGAATGACATAATGTTGGAAAGAATGTGGACTCAAAAGCAAGAAAGGATTAATAATATCTAGAAAGAGAAATATAGAGTGACTCAGGAAATGAGAACATACGAAAAAATAAGATTGAATGATGTCGATTCTTTAGTGAGGGGAAAGATGTTTCAAGATCAGTATGGTCAAGCTATAGATCAATCAGAATTGTGTATTTATGATAACGACGATAACGAAGCCGAGAACGATGTGGATACTGCTGTCGAGAACGATGTCCACAATAATGAGGAAGTCGAGAACAAGGTGAATACTGATGTCGAGAACGATATCCGAGATAATGAACAGCCTGACAACAATATTGAAGCTCCTACCATACAAAACGATAACCAAGATACCAACCAATCCGAGAGCGATGGTAACGATGATAACCTTATCAAAGAACCGACTCCAAAACGAATCCACCCAAATTCATACGATAGAAGAATCAATTCCGTTATTCGGAAGGCAAAGGGTGCTTGGTTAACTTACGATCAAGTTAAAACGGAAATGATGATTTTGGTTGGACCAAATGAGTGGAAGAATAAATCTTTCAACACGGCATGGATGGCCCTGGTAAGATTTTTAATATTTTAAATTATTGAATGGAATGCAGGCTAATATATAATATAGAAAAAGAAAACATCATTCATTGAAGTAGATCATATTCTACCTTCGAATCATGTTAAATACCAAAAGTTCAGGCGGTGTAGGTGGAAGAAGCTTGGAGAGATATGATGGAGGTGGAGGATGCCTCTGATTTTGATGTGGATGATGGGGTTGGGGTTGAGGGGGATGATGGAGCTGGGGAGGATGACGAAGCTATGGACGATGATGAGGTTGGGGAGACCGATGATGATGGAGCTGGGGGGAATGACGAAGCTATGGACGATGATGCAGCTGAGAAGAATGATAAACCTATGGCCGATGATGAAGTTGGGGGGGGGAAATAATAATAATAAGGATGAATTGGTGGAGGAACCAAGACCGAAAAAATCTATAGCAACGAGTTATAATTCACGATTGAACCAGGTGGTGAAGGGGGGAGGGGGGGAGTGGTTGACGAAGGAGGAGGTGAAAGAGAGGATGAAAACATTTTTTGGTATTGAGTGGAATAAAAGTTCCTTTAATACAGTATGGGGAGGCATGGTAAGTTACATATCAAATTCGAATTGTTGAGTGAATCGAAAGCTAATATATGATATAGAAAAAGAAAGAGGGGTATATTGAAGTGGATGTGACTCGTCCAACACAAAATCCGAAGCACGAAAAAATTATAAGGTGTAGGTGGAGGAGAATTGGTGATGTGTGATGTAAAATCCAAAGCATGAGAATAGGGCACATGTTGAAACTCTAGATGGTTTCACACAGTTGAAGTCCCTACAACTCATCAACGTCAACGGCAACCCTACTACCATGATGAACGAATTGGCAGAATTGCTCATACAGTCGCCAAATCTTGAAACCTTCGGGTTCGGCTTACACGACAAACATTCTGGGAGGAGACCTTTGAATCAGCTCCTAATTCCGTTGTGTGATGCATTCGAGGCAAGAGGGGGTTCTCCGCTGAACCTACGTAAGCTACGTTTAAGCCATGGTGTTTCAACCCAGATATCAGCTTCTCACCACGAAGCTTTTTGAGTCCACGTACAAACGAACTTGTCCAGGAATGTGCGAATCCGCCGCGTTGTTTATGGATGGTGGTATTTCTTGAATGTGTAGCGACGGGAGTAGCTATTGCAATTCTCCCAAGGAATTCATAATGGCGGTCCTTTGCCTTGGATGAAAGCGACTGATACATCAACCCGAAAGAGGCCTTAAGTTTTTGCAATATGAGGAACGCAACTCTCCATATAAGCCGGTCGGTGATACAGGACAACGATCTTTCATCCACGCTTTATGCTGAATGTGTTTGGGGGCCCTATTGCAGTTTGAGATGCCTTGGCTTTGGTCTGGTTCTGCCTGGACCTCCAGCATATGGTGAGAAGAAGAGAGGAATGTGGTGGACGAGGTGGAATTAGGTGGTTTCGATAATCCCGCCGGCAGCATCGTTCCCGCCACCTCAGCTGGGAACAATTCCACCTCCGCCTCTGCCTCCACTTACCCATTTCAAACATAAACACACTTTTTTCCATACACCACATCCAGAGCAACTCTCGAATCATCCAAACTATAAGAACAGCAATCATACAAATTAAACAGCCGAGGATGAATCCAGGTTCGAGCAGCGCACATACTACTGCGCATAATCATTCCGGCACCTGGATCACAATTCCACCTCCGCCTCTGCCTCCACTTACCACACTCGAAAATCCCAACACCTATGAGCGCCCGGAGGAACGCAACTTCCTCGCCTTTATGCAATATGGGCTAGGTATATCCCCCAATAGCAGTGATGAGGACAAGAATGATCTTATTCCCGATAATACCCCTTACAATTGTCAAATTCAAAATGAATAATCATGGAGAATTAGCATTTAAAGAACGATTACGACGATTAGAACGATTAGAGAGGGAACTTGAAGACAAGATAACATGGATAAGATCATATCCCAAAATTAGAACAAGATCCAAAGAGTCGATGGTTGGCGGAAAATTATTTGAGGATCAGTATGGAAAAATGATTGATCCAGAGGAATTATGTGTATACTATGCACAAGTTGTAGTATTCCAATCAGAGATTCCAAATTGGATGCCTAGGGTTTTAACAGTGGACGGAACTGGTTGCGCGCAACAAATCTATGATTCCGACATATTGGATAATGTACCTATCATAATGTGTCGGAGAGAAAACGATGATGATAGTGAGGATCAATTGGCAGGTTCTGGGAATGATATGGAAACTTCTTGTGATGAAGAGGATGTGGATGACGACAGACAGGCCGACCACGAAATGGAAACTTCTTGCGATGAAGAGGATACGGATGACGACAGACAGGCCGACAACGAAATTAATTCTTCTGGTGATGAAGAGGATGAGAGTGAGGATGGACATACCGACAACGAAATATATTCTTCTGGTGATGAAGAGGATGAGAGTGAGGATCAATTAGCCGGTTCTGGGAACGATATTGAAACTTCTGGTGATGAAGAGGATGTGGATGACGACGGACAAACCGACGTATTCCAATCGGAGATACCAAACTGGAACGAAAGAGAGCATAGCTTCAGTGGAATCCATCGGCAATCAATTTAAGAGATGTATTCTGGAAAATTCGCCGAGCAAACTGCCATTCTCAAGGCCGAGCGAATGGCGGCAAGGGTCCCTTTTTCATACTTTCAAACCTTCTCAATCCTTCTATTCTCTTCAAGTATCGTAAATACTTGAATTGTTATACTTAACTTGGACAATTGAACAATCAAAATGTCTAACAACGCATCAGTCAACAAGACAAGTTTTGACTTCATCATGGACAACAACCTCGTTTGAACAAGAAGACGAATGCTTGCATACAGCACACCGGTCGAGGTAGAGCTCGATGAGCTAGAGGCTGGAGATGGTTCGGGGAGGTTTATAATGACCGAAATTCCGAAGACGGAAGCGAAAATCAAGTTGTGCAACCATCCGGAGATACTCGCTACGGTGAATTGGGAGGTTAAAGTCAACCTTTCCATAACTCCCCTACTTCATCGTACAACTCAAAAGATGTCAAATAACGATTCCATCTATGACACCCTTCGTGGTTTAGCCACAATCATCAACCGAAATATGACACCAGCACAAGTCGAAGCCGCGGAACGATCAAGAAATCATATCGACGAAAGCAACAATCACAATGATACATCTTCGAGTTGGTTGTTACCACCATCCAATCTCATCCCAACGAATCATAACTCTCCCATCCCAACGATACAAACACCTCTCCCCACACAAACACCTCTCCCAATACAGAACTCTCTCACAACACCAACACCCATCCCATTATCCAGGGAAGCTATGGACATCAGAATCCGAACTAGGATAAATCAATACGATTGGGGAATCCATAGTAAGTATTGATCCTTTTCAGTTGAACTGTATATATTGATAAAATTAGTTCCACCAATGAATCATACCTCAACGATCCCGGAGGGATCAATTATAAATGATAACCCAATTATTCATCATGATGAATCCTATCATCATGAAAACGAATCCGAATTGCAGATGGGCGAGCCTGATATCTACAATGAAGAGGAAACAATGGGCGATGAATCATCCAATACGTAATCATCCGGACGAAGAAATGATGAATCATATCAACATCAAAACGAATCCGAATTGCAGATGGACGAGCCTGATATCTACAATGAAGAGGAAGCAATGGGCGATGAATCCTCTAATAATCATCTAGATGAAGAAACCGTTGTCGTTAATCATTCACCACCACCACCACTAAGGATTCTATATGGTCCATCTGGATCAAATCGTATAAATATCATATCGAATTATACTTTACTCAAAAGTACTATCAATCCAACAATAATGATTGGATACCTTTTCGAACTATAGATAATCTCCTTCGACCCAAAATTGGTGTGAACTATAATAAAAACACAACTAATAATACATTAAATAAAATGGTAAATAATTATAATATTGATTTTTTATGTTTTTTTTACTAATATTCAATAGGCGAGAGACCATGTCATTGAGATAGAGGATACTACATATTCTCCAAAAAGGTTACACCGCCTGCGAATCCAATGATTCTTACGACTCTACTGTTTTATAGTACCTATCCCTACAGCCCAGAGTATGAAACAGTAACATGAACCAGTGGAGCCAACAACCCAGCTACAGCTCATGTTGCATTGCGGCTTATTTGGTACTCGTCTAATCCAGGACCATACCACCTGACCATCATACATATGGGTTTATATTCATCATTCGGAGATGATCCAATTACCTGGAAAGCATCTCAGCAAACTATCTAACACTGATGTATAACTCCTGAGAGTTAAACATACAGAAAAGAATTTTGATCATATGGATAAGACATTTATCTTTGATACTCATGTACTCAGACGCGAGGTGGACGGTCTATCACTGAGAAAGATACTAGAGTCCCGGGAAGTATGTTGCAAAACCCCTTCTTCAAAGTCTTGATTGTTTGCCAACAAGTCCAAAGACTTTTAGTACGTATATGATATATCCAACTACATGTATCATATACTAACATTAGAAACTAGAAACTAAAATGGATCCACGTCCACCATCGAGAAGAGGGGGAATGCCACCCATTCCACAAACTCCGATCAGAAGAAAACGGGTATTCAATGATATCAGCACGAATAACCTGACACCTTTGAAATCATCTACAATCACGAATCATACCCGAAATATAACGATTACAACTCCTTCACAACAAATCAAACGGCGAAGAATTATCAATGATACAACACCTTCGAAAGTTCTGGATTCAAATTCGAAGGAAATCGAGTTTGCGAAAAGATTAAAGGATTTACGAAGGCGAAGTTTGTCAATTATTCAGGAAGATGGGCCAACATCTTCAATCAAGAAGAAAATTGGTCCAAACAATAAAAGTCGCTGCTCCTAGCCCGTTTGCACACGCTGTACATCGACTATTTCGAATCGTTTGAGTGTTGATCGATCGAGAGCGTGGTTATGATCACTTTGGCATCTGTGGTAATTTTACTGTTGCTGGAAGCACTGGCAATATATACACGATTATTATCGGGCGTTTTCCAACTTGTACCTGTCTCGACGCGGTAAGTACTGACTTGGCCCTGTGTTTAATGGATATACGGGCGCGCAATACTTTGATGAGAAGGCTGTGGTCAATCAAAAGATAGAAGAATATGATGGCCAGAGAATGGTTAATGAGAAGTATGACGACGGGGAAGAAACTGAAGATGACCCGGATTACAGCTCGGAACCGGATACGATAGCATTGCTGGTCATTTAACTTACCTCAATGATTCAACTCAACTTGAACAATCAACTCGATTCATTACCTCAACTCTGTTCATGACCTCAACTCTGTTTATGACCTCAACTTGATTCATTACCTCAACTCTGTTCATGACCTCACCAGCAAAGCGACCCGATCCCACTAATTCTGGCAACGGTTTAAACAACTGTTACATTCATAATTATTACGTTTCGACCCAACAAGATCGCTCGGGAGGGAAAACGAAGAAGAAGCCACTATCAGACGCACCTTGACGATCTTCATAGCCTTTAAGTATACTCTCATTATCGTAAAGGCTATTGAACCGAAACAAGATAGAGTTTCGGTTTTCAATATGCTGCGGAGAAGCGTATTATATACAGGAGAGGGTGTCAGAAATACACTAAACACATTTCTCGGTGATCCGTCAAGAGCAGCGAGAGCTGCTAGAATGCATAAGGCCTTAGGAGACTACCAAAGCGAACGGAAACAACTCCATCGGTTGGTGGTTTTCAACTCGATCAAATCCGCATGATTGCAGCTGCAATCAAGCTTACGCCTGCCACAATCGAGGTATTTAAGATGCGGGATACCCCCGCTCCCATTGGTCCAGCCTCCGACCGCGTCAGAAAATCCAGGGTTCGTGGCAAAGGTTGCGCACCCCCACCAGGTTACGCATGCCCCGTTGATGGATGCGGCAGAACCAAGTTTCCCAAGGGTCTTGACGGCAAACTAGTCAAGCCCGCCCCTCCAATGGCATTCCTGACATATCTGCATCGTGCATATCTGTTAGCGGAACAATTCAAGCTTGCTTCTTTTTATTTTTTCCGCGGGCTTGATAAGGACCATCAAATTGAAAGACTCACATCGATTCAAATATTCAACCTCAATCGAACTCCTTCTATCTTTCCAAACATTCAATCCGACCTATTTCTCAACATTAATTGGAACATTCAACTCGACATAACTACTCAACTCGACATAAGTACTCAACTCGACGTAACTACTCAACTATGGTTTTCGAAGATCATAAGATGGCGTATGAATATTTGGGTACTCGAACTAGGAAGACAGTTGATGCACTTAACTCTTCCACTCTATGCACGATTGCAATTCCACTTCTCTGTCCATATAAGCCGGTCGGTGATACGGTGCAATAATCTTCCATCCACGCTTTATACTAAATATGTTTGAGGCCTTTTTACAGTTTGGAATGGCTTGATGTCGATCTGCTTCTGGCTGACCTTCACCATATGGTGGGAAGAAGGGAGAAAAATGTGGTGGACGAGATGGAGTTAGGTGGTCTCGACAATGTCGCTGATCAATTGCAAAGGAACCGATCCACCTCAAGTGAAGTACTGCAAGTATTCCACCAACAACTCCTACTCTGCCGGTACTCCCCCACCAGGACCTACCGTAACGAAGACGAACAAATCAGTCGACTTCGCCGCCAAATAACCATCACGGTAGCGCTTCGCCGAACAATATCATACATTATGCAAATGCGCCCTGATGAAACTCCCCGAACAATACTCCGTTATTTGAGAAATTCTACCTTATACCGCCATGTAGCACTCCGACAATCTCTTGGCAATTACATCTACCAAACCCGACACCAACAACGCCGAGCAGGCGAAATATCGAGATTCTCTCATCTGTATGAAGAAATCTTGTTGTATGTCTCCGACAACGTATTCAAAAACCATTGGCTAATGTGTCACCTGACATTATACAATTGGAAGGAAGTATGGCCACAAGGGCTTACGGATATCCAATACCATAAAGAGGATAGTATGATAGGTTGGGAAACATTGGAATGTCATCCACCAGAGATGATTACCACTCATCCTGCCCTATCTCTCATAAAGGAATTGTATATGAACGTATTGGCTTACATTGGTGGAACCAATGAATTTCGTGCGTATTCGGACGGGAAGGAAGTGTTATCAAAAAACCAAAAGGAAGATATCAAGTTAAAAACTTTGTGGGCGATGCAACCTGGAAATTTCTCCAGTACTCGTTTGGGAATTGGCGAAAGTGTACCGTATCTCACTGAAGGATTTATGGAATCGATACCCATTTATTATGGGATAGACCACCAGAACTCTTTCACGAAAAGACAAATACAGAACAAGGGTTTATTTGGTATATCGCTAATGCCATCCAGAACCCAAAACTTCTTAACCATTCGTTGGTAATGAGAGGGGGGTTGGACAACAATCCATTGGATACAGTGAGCGCGGACAAAAAGGAAAAGAAAGAATGGATAGAACGGTGTATAGAACAATTGGGTGGTGTGGAAGATGTTGCTCTGCCATTATACAAAGTTATCAATTGTCATATTCCGAATGGTCGCAACCTTTCACCGTTGTTACATTGGATCAAAGAGGATCAATCGTTAAGTATTGAACCAATAGAGGGGACGAACGTGGCAGTATCCCCGACGGGATCTTTTACAGATATCCATATAGATTCCGGTACGGTTGTCAGTTTCTTCCCATATTTTCTTCGTGGCAGGAACCAATACTCCAACACAGGTTGATCTGCTAGTAAGACCAAGATCTCTTCTTTACTCAGACAATCAAGTCTTTTGAAAATCCCTTTCTCACCTAGACTTTTAACTTCTTTTATACCCTACTTTGTTTTCCTTACAGTCAATTCATAATTGTATCACTGCCAAAACTACCATACTTCGAAAAGAAAATATTACAATTCAACACTATAAAATACTTCTATCTCAAGCGATATGTCCGATAATATCGAATTGTACGCCCAGGAGGGAATTGTTTCTGAGCATGATGCAGAGTCTGAAGGGGAAGGCACCGATATCACAGCAGAAATAGTGGAATACGAAGAAGAGGAAGATGGATTGAGTGACTTTGTTGTCGACGACGATGTACCCCTTGAGTACGATTCTACTACGGATGCTTTAGGCGATGATGATGAAGAGAACGATGATGATCGAGAGAAGGAAGCCCTTACCCTTTTTCATACTTTCAAACCTTCTCAGTCCCTCTATTCACTTCAAGTATCGTAAATACTTGAATTATTAACCTCCGTTGCTACCACTATAAGTGGAGTCCATCGGAGAGATGGTACTGGTATGAGGGGGGTTGATATAGTTAGTACTGCTAGAGGGATATCCGAGTCTCCAGAAACATATGAACCTGAAAGTCGCAAAGCCGCTCCAGTGACTACCGAACAGGGCACAGAGAGGGCATCTACGAACTCTTTACTTAGACACCTCTCGACTTCCAGTTCCAACAAAAGAATTACAATCACTTTTTGTAGGCTTCTACTTTCTCCAATCTCGGTTTTCAGCAATCTCAACAAACACCGAGAAGCAATGTCAGTACTATCTATAAACGTCCGCGTGTGGTGGATACTTCGACGTGCTCAGAAGTAAGGCTGTGACCGAAGCCGGGGTTTTGGTTGTGACGGTATAATCGACAAAAACGTTCGAGTATATGGGCACCCAATACTTTGATGCGTTTGTGGGTTTAAAGTTCTCAAAAGCGCCCGCAATATCGAACAATTACACATTTTACAAAGTGGGGAGAGTGAAGCTACAGAGATGATAAGTTGGGACGATCTTAGTAGTGAATTGGTGCTACCAAAAATGAAATACATCGAACTCGAAGGGGTGGTGGGTAGTCAAGCTGGGTATGATAACTTTTTAGTCAGACACAAAAACACGCTGCAGTCTATCAATCTAGAACAACTTCGAATACTCGGCGAGGTGGGCGAATTCTGCAAGATATTCGATGAGACCATTCCGGAAACCGATCAAATGAATCAAACAACTACTGCGAAACCAACTGTAGATAAATCCGGACCAGCGAAGGCGTCCGAGTATACATCGGATTTTGGATACAATGGCAATGGAGAGCCATCCAAAACCGCCAACATCAAATCCGGTGCTCTTCCAAATGTTAAAGTTGTATTAGATACAGCATCGGAAGGAGATTTGATGTAGGATGATGAAGCATTAAATGCTAAATCTAATACTCCAAGTTCTCCCACCCTTGCTCCGCTGCAAGGAGACATTCATCTTCGATACTCATGTACTCAGTCGTATAAAGTTGTTAACAATCCGCCAGATCATAAAAACCGTGCGTTAGGTATTCACCAAAATGGCAGGAATTGAAACCCATTGGAAGAGCGGAGCTTCTCAAATCTTCGACACCTGAATTGAAGACAAGTCAATAAATTGGCTACCAAGCAGCTTCGCTACGACCAACCGGACAATGTCTTTACCTGCGCCGCTACATATGAGCCCGAAGACGATCACCCCTTCTCGGCAAACAGCGGTCTTCAAGGGGGGTTCACGGCCAAGCTAAAGGCGACCGAGTCATTAGTCTCGCTGAGGGATCTACCTCCAAATGGCGGATTCAAAGAAAGGCGGCAAAATTCCCAAAGGCTCGCGAAGTCCCGGTGAAGCCAAGGGTTACTTCCGCAATCACAATGACA
This sequence comes from Rutstroemia sydowiana, assembly GCA_000812895.1. NCBI lineage: Eukaryota > Fungi > Ascomycota > Leotiomycetes > Helotiales > Rutstroemiaceae > Rutstroemia > Rutstroemia sydowiana. Next base: position 28,729 of record JWJB01009974.1, on the reverse strand, counting down.
TTACCAACGTATTCGGTGGTTGTAGGGAAATACTTGGTCGATTTCAATTCGATGGGTCCTACTCCCCGCTGCTCTCCAATGTATAACACGATACTCTTGTATAAAAGCTCACCGAATATGCGCCGGAAACTGCGGCAGACAAGAGTAAGGTTGCATAAATTCTGATTCGCATCCGCAGCGGGCCAGGACTTGATGATCTTTATGCATATCATGTTCGATTCTGGGGCAGACTTCAATTCGTTGCATTCAAAAGCCTAGAGAGGAAGTTCCTATCACGAATGAGCGATGCCGAATGCTGTTTATATGGGCTTTACGCTTACCACAATACAACTACGAGCGCAATTTGAGACTGAGCCAGAACCAATAAAGCCCTGGCACTGGGACCATATCAAAGAATGGACTCGTCTTTGATAGACCGCCTCATCTCATACATTCAAACCTTCCTCAAAATCTCTCCTCTTTTCAAGTATCGAAAATACTTGAATTGTTAACATCAAGTTGGACAATTACTTGATCGTAATGTCTAACAACGAATCACACTTCGTCAGTCAACAAGATGAGCCTTGATTGCTTGACCAACTTGAAGAACGAGTAAAGCAAATCTATCAACTCAATTTAATCGATCAAATGACACAAACATGGCGGCCCCTATTGAAATCTACCCAAAAGATTCTGATAATGACGATCAATTTTTGGGAGGGATTGGAAATGTTGGAGGTGGAGGTGGAGGCGGAGATGTAGGTGGATTTGCAACCAATGATGGATCTGAGTCTGAGGAAGAGGAGGAGTTTGAAATATGTTAAGACTCCGAAGAAGAAGATGATGACATTTTCCCCACTGGGGTTTTCTAAGGTTATGGGGTGATGTATTTGGTCAACTTGGGGTTAAGAATAATTGCTGGGATATATCAAGAGCACCAAAAGCAAAGAAAAGAATATATCATTGATGCAACGCTGCTATACCAAACACCTCCACCATCTATGACTATAGTAGACAATAGAGACGCGCAATCATTCTAAACTATAGATTGTCTAAGCCACCTTGGAACATTCGTTAGGACAAGTTTCGGATCAGCAGGTACAATCTGAGGGGGAAGGCACTTCGATCACTGAAGAAGAAGTCACGTATGAAGACGACGAAGACGGATTAAGTGATTTTGTCGTTGCGGATGATGTACCAATAGAGTACAATTCAACTGGAGATGATTTGGACGATGAGGAAAATCACTAAATTTGGTCGGAAACACAATTGGAGGAAGGACGAAACCGGAGAAAGAAGATTCAGTACTATTGCAGACAGTGAGAGCTTTGTCACCTGGAGGCAGAGGATATGATGTGGTTTTCGCTCTGGACGTGATTCCGAGAGTAAAGGAACGAGAGAGGCTTATGAAGTTATGGGTGGACGAGTTGTTGATGGATGGTGGGAAAATTATTTTTACGAATTTGCATCCGATGGCGTTGTCTATGTATTCCGATTTACATGTCGAAGGAATTGCCCGGTATGATATTGAAGGATCTGCGTTCTTTGGAGAAGAACTACCACTGAGGTGGATTAATTCTGAGGATAGTGAATGGGAAGAGGTCAAGGAGGATGCAGAAATCTAAACCTGGAATTGTGGGTTGCAGATCGTAACTATTGGGAGTGGTTGCGAGAACGAATCGGGTGGTAGAGTGGAACCCGGGAAAAATTTATCACCCCAGAGGATTCAACGGATGGATCTCATCTTCTCCGCAAAAGAAACACATCATCAGAAGAGAAGTATGATACAGAGACAGATGAAAGCGATTTTGGCATCGTTAAAGGCCTTGATGAAGATAACACGTATGATAGCGATTCTACGTATCAAGATGATGCTGATTACGAGGAAGAAGAAGAAGAAGAAGAAGACGATAAGGATCTATAATTTTTTTTTTTTTTTTTAAAATTTTGGAACTCGCTCGTTGCAGGAAACAATTGCTCAATATAGGAAGAAGGAGGAAAAAAATAACGGATGGCACCTAGGAACCCCATATCGTATTCTGCTTTCAAGCAACTGCCCAATCTTGGATAGGCGATGGATTTACTATTGATGGTAAACCATTGGATTTATCACATTATCAGTTATCATTCGTTCAGGTATTAACACTCAAAACTACACCAATCGAACAGATACCGCAAATAATATTGTTTGGTTCATCAAACAATAACTTAATCCTATTACCATCAGAAAATCAAACAGGTAAAGTATATAAATAATCTATTAATGTATAAATTTATTGGCTAATATATAACTAGTTGAGAACCCTTCTAACGCGAGTTGCTTGTCGCCATGGTCGGCATACCTAAACCTGGTTAAAAATGGTAATTAGGTGTAACGCCAAACGTTTATCGAGTAACTCATTATTACCATGTCTTGCGCAGGAGATAGAGTGCAACAAGTCTGGGATACTGTTACCAGATAATGGCTGGTTCCGGAATACATGACGCAGTACATGCCGCAGTACAAGCCCCTCAATGCGTCTCAAAATTCTTCGGCATGCGAGATGATGTCGACTGCATCAGGTGCGGGGAAATTTGGTGTGACTGGACTGCAAAGGCTCTGGTCAATCAAAAGATAGAAGGTCGACTTCACTAGCGGAGCCAAAAGGATGTACGTTAGAAATCAGTATCTTGTCAGATTGGCTAGATTGAGAAGGGAGCGAGAACGTATACCGTAGCGGAAGAGATGGCGGATATTGTGTGGGGTTGAGGGTTGAAGGAAGATATTTTTGATTTGATGGGAGGTGTGGAAATTGGATTTGAGTATTTGGAGATATTGGGATTTATCATTTTAGAGTTTTAGGAATAGAATGCGGATTGCGATGTCGATTTTGTATTTTTGGTGATATTCTGTTTTTATTTAATAATACGTTTTGCTAGGGATTGTTATTTCTCTACGGTTTGATCGATGTACGCGTCTACCAATCCTGCTACACTACAATTTAGTTGCCCTACTCTCTTCACCATGTCACTCCACGTGGTCAATTTGACCAAAAGATACATGAAGCTTAAACTTAACATGCAAACTCAACTCGCCTCTCTACCGCTATCATTTTCTTTTTCCATCTAGATCTCAGGGTGTGGGAAGGAGTAGATTAAATCTTCATCTTCAGAATCAGAAGCTCTAACTCCACCAGCAGGATCTCTACTAGCAATCTCTGCTCCCATAGCAACATTGATAGCATCTTGCAGTTCGTTTGCAGTGACAGTAATTCGTTGATTCCAATACTCATCAGGTTCATCGGTTTTCTTACATATTTTCGATACAAAGAAGTCCGAAAGTGGTAAATCGATGACTTTCTCCTCCCCATCTACACATAATTCTCCATTTTGGTCAATAATTTCCTAAAATAGATTAGCGAACAAGAAAGAAGCACGATTGAAAGCGATATCTTACTTTGTCATAAGTGAGCATTGCAGAGATTCTCTGTGGTTGTGTAGATTCATCCACAGAAAGTTTGTATATGCGTAAGAATACAGTTTTATCTAAATATTCCAGTGAAGATTGATTTCTTGAAGTTGAGGCAGTACTGGTAGGATATGTTGGATCAATAATAATAACCGTATTGACGACATGATTAGAGTGAAGAAGATATTCTTCGGCAAGGACATCAACACTATCTGTTTGCGGCCGTGCAACCTCTAAAATGACCTGAGGAAATGCTGGACTTTTGAATTGAACTCCATGAATTGTAATGATGTTACATGTAAACAAGTAGTCGGGTTGATAGAATCGACCTTTTCGGGTGTAAGGATATGATTCAATTTCGAATCTTAGCTTTGATACTGATACATCTTCCTTGAGTTCTCCAGCTTTCGGTTCGCGTTGATTAATAGAAGAAAGCATTCTCTTCTTGGCGCGATGTTCAGATTCTTCTTGGGGGTCAAGGAATTGAACTGGTACACTATGAACATGTCTGATTTGTACGATACCGGGTGTACGTTTTGGTATTTGCAGATTTTTCAACCTTTCCAGAATGAGCTCGCAAGTATATTTACATATGATATTGTGAGCATGGCTACCACCCATTCCAATCTCAAGTTGTTCGAATCGATATATGTAGATGATTCTAAGCTTATGCTCGCAGAATGCGGATAGTTCGGTTTCTTCCTCTAGCTTTTCGAGCATATGTCTGTAGGTGGACTCATGGATGTCGGAGAAGACCCGAAAGGTGTGATCTGCTTTGCCGATATATAATTGATACAGAAAGTTGAGGATTGTTGTTATTTGGGGTATTTGGATTTCTTTTTGGGTATGAGATATCGGAGATGTGGCGTTAGTGAGGGGAGTAGGTGGAGTTTTGGTAAGAAATGTTTTGGATGGTGGTGGAGTGATTGACTTGGGACGAGATGGACTATTTTCGGTGCTGGTGGACATTTCGCAGTTGTGAAGGGTGGAGATTATTGGAAGGTATATTGGGACATAGTATGGGGTTTGGGGTCGTGGATGCGTTGATAATAGTTGGAAAGCGGAAGATGGAATCTTGGGCGTGGTGTCGAAAGGGAAGACTCGGGGTACGCGGGATAAAGCTGTTGTCGCGAGATTATGTATTTGGCTGAGTGTGAATATTAGGGCGTGGGGGAATGACGTATTTGTCGCGGAATTATTGGGTTTGGCAGGTGCAGGTATTGAATATTAATGTAAGGGAAAAGAACTGAGATCACAGTCGTAGAATAACCAGATGGTAACACAAGGATGTGGGATAGTCAACTAATCACGATGCCGTATTAGTCTGGTCTAGGTACTACAAACATAAAAGTACGATCTTCCCCGCAAAGGAGAAGGGATATATGATTTTACATACAACTTTTCAAGACCATGTCTCAAGGAAGAATCTGCCGAAGAAGCGCTCACCAAATCGCAGAGGAAGCAGGACCGCGATTACGATGAGCAATTCACTGGCTCCACGATTTCATGTAGGATATACCCACTGGGATAAGAGGTGAGGACGCGTTATCGACAGAGTGAAATTGATATACTGGAACTTGGAAATTAAATTCACTCTCACTCTGTTAGAGACAAACGGCATCCACACACTCGGAAAGCGTATTCCGCAAGGCTTTACCAGTGTTTCGGTACGGGAGTAGTTCTAGTAATCACTGGAATTGGTGGCGCAGCAGAAGTTGCATGCTGTTCCGGAAGATCGTAGCATATACCGAGTTATCGATCCTTCTGCTCATGCGAAGCTCTTGGAGCGGGGCGATACTTATTGATCCTGAAAGGTAAACTATTTACACATTGTCCTTTCGAGGGCTGCGATGGAGATGAACTGTGGCTTCCTTTTCTCGCGATTTGTTGGTTAAAGCCGCATATATTAATCAAAATGATATGGCGCGTCTCTTTCTTCCTATACGAGTAGTGTTTGCACTTTTAATGCGGGTTAAACCTGTGAGAAACGAGGAGCCCGACGCGGCAACACGCTTCACCGTTGTGTCCTAGCTCACTATTAGAGTACGGATCGATCATGCCATGAACTGAAGGTGCACTATGAATTCTTGAGACTCGATATATCTATTGCGTGTTCGCATCGTTGATATATTCCGAGACGTTGAGTGAAGGTAGTTCGACGAGTCGGTTCGGGATAGTGGAGTCCACCACCCAAATACCGAACCTCGGCTCGGCATCTCTTCCCCGCAAATAGAACTAAGACCTAAATGAAGCAAGATGGAATAACTTCAAAACATTCTACAGCTCTAAGCTGGCATGTAGGTAATTTATATATATTAACGACTTCAATTGAATATCTATTGTCCAATCCAAGCTCTATTGTAGCTTCAACCACGATCTCACCATGGCTACAACCAATTTCACCACTCCACCCCCTTCTCTCCAAAACTCGCTCATCTCCTTTCCTACGGCCTCCACCATCCTCATAACAATCAATCGCCCTTCCTCCCTCAATTGCCTCGATACGACCTCCCATCTCGAGCTCGACTCCCTATATAAATGGTTCGATGCGGAACCCTCCCTCCGTTGTGCGATTCTCACCGGTACCGGACGCGCGTTTTGCGCCGGCGCAGACCTCAAAGAATGGAACGACAATAACAAATCATCAACCCCATCCACACGCACGATGCCCGAATCCGGATTCGGTGGTTTAAGTCGCAGAGGTGGCAAGAAACCGGTCATATGTGCAGTCAATGGGCTATGTTTTGGCGGCGGATGCGAAATGATTATCAATGCGGATATAGTGATAGCGGAAGAACAAGCGCTGTTTGGATTACCGGAGGTTAAAATAGGAGTGGTAGCGTTGGCTGGGGCGTTACCTAGATTGGTGAGAACGATAGGGAGACAAAGAGCGATGGAGATGGCATTGACCGGGAGGAATGTGACTGCTATGGAGGCGGAGAAATGGGGGTTGGTTAATAGAGTTGTGGGAAAGGGAAAAGCGGTTGAAGAAGCGGTTGGGTTGGCGGAGATGGTGGCGGGGAATAGCCCGGATAGTTTGGTTGTTACAAGGGAGGGGATTAAAATGGGGTGGGAGGGAGTTGGGGCCGAGGAGGGTACGAGATTGTTAATTGAGAATTGGTATTCGAGGATGGATGGAGGGGAGAATATGAAAGAGGGGGTACAGAGCTTTGTGGAAAAGAGGAAACCGAGTTGGGTTCCTAGTAAATTGTGATTGTAAGTCTAGTTTTTTGTTTACTTGTAAGATATCCAGTCACATAGACATTTGCTACAATGTAATCATCCAAATGCGCAAAAGCCCTAATTCTTTTGTGGTTGGAACCGTACTTGAAAACAATAATCAGAGTAGAAAGAAATCCTTCAATAATTGTGCATGCTTTTGTCATCCGCAGCAGCAATTCATCCCCTCTTCAATACGCTCCACCTGGATGTGGCCTGCCGAATCTATTCTCTCCCTCACACTTGACTGGGTAATCAACATCGTGCAAGTAATCTACATAAAAGATCCAGCCCTTCTCATGCCACTCTCTCAGATCGAGGCCTTCCTGCTCTGCATCTAGCGTCATTGCATTAATGCTCAAAGCTCCGTTCACTCCTTCAATCCACTCTTCTTTCTTACACTTGAACACTTCAGTTTCCCCCTCCACCACTTTTCCATTCACTTTATCAACGCCCAATGCTTTCAAATCCACAGTTTCATTGCCCGACGCACCAGCAGTGTGAAAACATCGCACACCGCATTTATCACAAAAATACCAATTCGAGGTGTAGACGCCTCGTTCTGGTCTAGGTTTGTAGTTCTTGAGATTGGTTCCGGCAAATCCGGTCTCGGGGTCGTAGCGGGGGCTTAGAAGGAGGAAATCGTCCGGTGAGGATGCAAGGCGGAGGTGTAAGAGCCCAAATTTGTGGCAGGTTACACAATTGCATTTGAAGATTCGGACTGTGGTATTATCATCGTGTAGTGGGGGTGGAATGGCTTTCACAGTCGGGGGAAGAGTCGCAAAAATGATGTAGCGAATAGCACCACAATGGCAGGAGCCATGGTAGGGTCTGCGGATTGGAGCAGAGGAGGATGAAGAAGTGGGGTTTGTGGTGGTGGTGGAAGCCATTTTGAAGTAGAGTTGAACTTGAATGAGATGCAGAGGGGAATTAGGAAGAGTAAAACAGATTGTCTTGTAGAGGAGGAAACCAACCCCAACACATTACTGTGGAGCTTGAAAGGCGCGAGCGGCACAGTTTTGCTATGATGGCAGAACTCAATTGGGCCGGTAGAATGAGTCCCTTCGTCTGCCAGATACTTCCTCGATCAATCCCCCATCTTTTCACCTGGATACTACTGATTGAGGTCGAAAAATAAAGTAGAAATGACCCCCTGGACATGACGGTGGAGGTCAAGCTCCACGGGAGCTTGAGAACCGAACCGAATTGAACCATTAGAATTGCTTCATCCGTCTGTCATATCCTTCCCAAATCCTTCCCCCACCTTTCCTCCATTGTACCAGTGATTCATGTAGATGATTTTGCATAATGCACATTATTTTGAGCGATGTACTTCCATAACTCAAAGTGAAAAGTGTGGTTGCAACGCGTAAATACATATCACGATGGATATCGGAATTCGGCAAACGGGAAAACACCTGACAAGGCGATGAAGCGGGGGGTTACATAGGGCTTAAGAGCTAAAAATATCAAACTTCAAATCATCAAAGCAAACGGGAAAGTATCAGCAATCTCAACTTTCTTACACTTATTAAGTGTAGAACTATGATGTTCCCAATTACTATACAAAAAACCAAGCCATGAGTCGCACCTTCCCCTGACTAACTACGAATTCTACTTAGGTATAATTTGCTTTCAAACTCAATCCCATCCCTATTACGTGAAACCACCTACATCCGTACATTGTTGTTATTTCTCCGGATATACAATATCTTCATATGAACAAGATGCAATATCCGGTTCTTCAACAAATTCTCCTCAATATCCCATTCTTCTGACATATCCACATCAATACCCGAATATATAAATACCAGTCCGAAGCTCACGATGTCCGAATCTCCTGCCATGGGTGTAGCAGCTAACCGTCAATATTCATCATCAAATATATATCTCGCGGATTCATCAACCATCGATTCACTAAATGCGATGTCAGAATCCCCACCCCCAATATCGGTGCTCTTCCTCGCATACGAAACCTTCAATTCGCTGGATATCCATGGTCCCTTAGATGTTCTCGGCAACACGGCACTCACAGACAAACCATTCAAGCTCACGATTGCCGCGAAAGATGATATCACAACTTCTTGCGAAGGTGCAAAGCTACAAAGACATATCTCCTTTGCAGAAGCTCTCGCAAAAATAGAAGATTTCGACGTTTTGATTCAACCGGGTGGACCTCCAGCAGATATCGTTCAACATCTTCTTCCAAACCCAGATAATACCTACGGATCACTACTCAACCTGATCCGAGTATTTTCGAAATTGGGACGTTCGCCACGGTTAGAAGCACCACGAATCATAATGTCGATTTGCACGGGGGCATTTTTCCTCGGAGCTGCGGGAATTTTTTCTGGGTTACAAGCTACGACGCATTTTCTTGCTTTGGCGACACTCAAGCAAATCTGCGATACATATACGAAGAATAGTTCGAGTTCGGCTTCCACAACGGTGGTACCGTATCCTGCTTCGGTGAATTTTAGATATGTGAAGGAACAGGATAGTTTGGATAGGAAAGTTAGGGTTATAAGTTCGGGGGGAATTAGTTGTGGGATTGATGCTACGCTTTATTTGGTTTCATTGTTGAAGGGGATTCAGCCGGCGTTGGCGATTGCCCAAATGATGCAGTATAATTGGAGGGATATGTGATGTGAATGGCTTTGGTTAGGTGTTCGGAGGCTTTATGTCAATAATTATGAGGCTGAAACACATTTTTGGATACCAGGTATTTGAATCAACATTGTTTGGTATTGATTTCATTGTCATCTATGATACGACCATTTCCCAATACTGGTAAGTACATGTTGATATCAGTTGATTGAGTGTCTTGTGGTCTGGATCACTATCTAAATCAGAAGTCTGTTTTTTTTTTCATACGTTTTCTTCACACAATCTCGATGATGCAACAATTTTATCTTAACCACATAATGTTTTTCTTTGATAATTTATCTTGTCAATTATCGTGAGAGTTCACTGGTCCTTAGAAACAAGTAGAGAATTGGTAGTACTCAAAGGAGCATATTTCAAGTGATCTGGAGAGGAGACTTTGGGGTCTCCCTCTCTATATACAAGCTATCATTACCAGATAAAATCATACACATTTCCTCCAATACCACATCCATTACTTTGCATCCATATCCTAACACATAACCATCGGTATATCTTCTGCAAACAAACGTCCTCCAACATAAATTGGCATCATTGAACAGAGAAGTGCACCCAAACAGTAAGCCAGAAGACGGTGGTGGAGACTCGTATATGGAAGTCCATAAGCTTCTCGATGACCACGGGTTGGGATCTCCATTTCGACGTATGGTTTTAGCAAAAGATGACGACCATCGATTTCAAGCGCTGAGGTGTAATTGCTGGTTGAGATGCCGCCATTGTACGTTCAGTGACCGGAGCAGTAACGAGAATTGCTGAACGGAATTCGGAATGAGCTGTTCGGAAAAGATTCTTCGTAATATGAATAGAGGCAATAGGTTCGAGTGAGTTTCGAGTTTCCAGTTTCATCCAATAAATTGAAAGCTCAGCAGAGAATGAAAAGTAAAAGAGAATCTTCCATCCTTTTCTGGGCCTATACGGTAAAAGGACAAATGCAATTGCCCCACCTACCCCTTCCCAACATATACATCTCTGTACCTCGCACGAGCTCGCATGCCTACCACCCAGCCTATCACAAATTCAGAGGCGGAGGTGCCTTTCGGCGCATCTCTTGTTGGCCACTTGATCTCCTATCAATATATCTTTGAAAATTGTTCTCGAAATTTTGTTCTGTACTAGGGGCAGTGACGATAATATCTGGAGGACATTGTTCGAAAGAAGCTTTGTGTGAAATTTTCGAAGACGCTGTATCATTTCGGCGCACGATTCGTCGACCGACTGATTTCAATTGGATAGTTACATCATCGATATTTTTTTTGGTCGAAGGACGTCTGAGACTTGAATATTGTTCGAAGGAATCTCTATGCGAACTGAAAGTAATTGGTGGAGACGCAAATCCATAATACGACACTCCATCAGATGAAGATTCATCTCGGCGCATGAATCGTTGACCAAGATTTTTTAAATGGGTATTGACATTTTGAATATTGGATCCCATACGTGTTTTGCTAGAAGAAGACCTGGATACGTTCACCGAAGATGGCCATCCTGAGCTCGCGCTGTTGCTGGTTCTTCGAGAATCATTGATGCGAGTGGAGGCTTTTTCGCTGCGTCGATTTGCGCACCATATACCAAACATTGCAATTAACGCAATGGCTATGATCGGAAGTAAAACGAAGATGAAGCCCCATTTGTCTTTGCTCTTGTTCTCGGAACTAATATTCCCGTGAGAGTGTTGATCGCGAGAGTGGATTATGGAAGAGTTGTGGAAACCGATAGTAAGGAGGCGGTTGCTGGTGCCAATGAAGATGTTGCGGCGGGGGACGTGTGGGAGTGTGATGTACATCTTGATGTTTGGATAATGGAATCGTGAAGGATTGTTTGTTATTTGTGGTTGGTGTATTTCAAGTGAAATCAATTGAATTGAATGCTTGTACTTGCGACTACGGAGCGAAAGGTCTTGATTGATTCAATCAAAAGGATAATTATTCAAGGAAGAGAAACGTTTCAATTCGAGAGAATTCGAGATGGATTTAGCTTGATTGAAATGAAAGGAGTGTGATGAAGAGGAATAGAAAAGAGAAGAGATGATTGAAAAGGATCTGGTTAATACTTCGTGTGTTCCCTTTCAGACTGCTAAAGGGCTACCAATGACATAGCTTGAATTCTGTATTGGGTTGTCCAATGGAATGGTAAAGCTTCACTTAACCCTAATTGGTCATTGAATTATCTCCTCACAAGTTTGAAAGTAGCTATAGCTGTATAGTGGGGGTGTTAGTATCTTCTTTCGCTGTATATGGTTCAATTCTCGTAGGGCTACTAGCGAAGAAATAGGAGGAAAAGAGTGAAGTGGAATATTTCGCCCAGAGTATGATATCATGTGAGTGATGAACTACCGATAGTGAAGAGCTAGACTCGGTAGTTGGAGAGTCTAGACTCTAGTCTCTAGAGATGGCGTAGTTGCTAAGTAAAATATGATGTATTCTACTGGTCCAAAGCACTCGGAACTATTGATGACTTATTAGTGCATATGGTGGTGCACTGTGTGTGTAGTGAGAATTTCGAGCCTGGCTGAAATATCTTGATATTGATGAGAGGGGTATTATTGTGGGTAAGGTGACATGATTCTTTAGTGCTGTTTGTAGAGGGTGGTTATATGGACTTGAGCTAGTGACGCACCTCCTTGGTTACAGATCGGACCCAAATCATGGCAATCACTCCTTCTGTGGTTGTGAGTGCGGTACTGTGGTGGTAATATTAATATTGCTCGGGATGGATGTGGTGGGTGGGTGGGTGAGAACTCCCCGATGCTTCTTGCTTGATGTACTACTTTTCTTCCCGAAGTTCTGACACTCGATGATGCTATAGAAATGGGATTTAGACAATTATTTCCTGAATTTTGGGAATTGTTCTTAGGAATTGTGGTTATTTGATTCAGCAGAGATATTGAAATGTTTTCTGGAGCAAGATTTGAACAGTGATGTGATGAATGGTACAGGGCGCAATGCCCAAGATAAAACTGTACAGAGAGATGTAGGATTAATATGTGAGAGTTTCAAGGTGCAAATGACAGGTAAAAAGAACATAATGCCATAACCTCACAACTTCACAACTTCACAACTATCGTGAGCATTATTCCAGGGGCAGTATTCACATAACCGAAGTATGCCGAGTCAGATTATTGACATCGATTATTCCAGCAATTGTAGAGGCATGGCGGGAATGAGAAACCGCGATACGTGGAAGTATTTGGCCGAAGGACAGCTCGCAGGACGACGAGCTTCTTTATTTCTAGTTCCAGAAGAATGGCCCATATGTTCCTGCGGTCATCGACAAATTCTCGCCTGGCCAATTTCAATAATCCGAAGACATAGATACAGATATGCTGAGGAAACATGCGACACGACTGGCGATTGTACCATTACCGGAGTGCCCTTCGCTGGAGAGCTTATACCGGTCTCAAAGTTGGGCTACGGGCACACACATTCGAGTCTCTGGTGTTGATGGGGGATCAGAGTGAAGCCGTAAAGTGGTTGGTAGATAGTCATGGTTGTAATTCTGGCGGAACACTTTTGCAAGCAACGGGCATGGATTGTGCGGCTTTTCATTTGGTAAAACATTGTGATTAAGTGTGTCAGAGGAAAGATTGGAAAGACCTGCACAAGAGGGTATGTATGCCCAAAAATACCTAGAACCTCAACTTCCCAAGTTACGTTTCGTTGGTAGGGGGTAGTTTCTTGCAACTCGTCCACTAGAGAACGTCTTCTAATAGAAACAATTCTCGATGTCTCGGCTAGTCGCACTATTCAACTCTATGATAAGTGAGCCGGTTAACCGTATACAATCTCATACATATTAACTGGTAGGTTCCCATTACAACTTTACATCGTAAAGCCTAAATGAATACCACAGCAACATCTCACATCACATAACATTGCAAGCAGCCAAGCCAGCAATAGTTGCTCCGATACTTAACACATTTGCCGAGATGCCCAATCCCTTCGCTATTCCATCCAAATATCCGTGTGCTCTCTTGGGTGGAACAATGGTATGCGGCATCGGTATTGCAACTGTGTCTTTTTGCCTTGCTACCGTAGTAGTTTGGATACCCTCTACCCTAAGAACTTCCTTCATGTCGTCCACGAACGCTTCGCTAGCTTGGAACATTGCGAGTTTTTGCGCATCAAAGTAGATGAAATAGTCGCCAGCTCTGGATGCATTGAGTGCGACGTGCTATCAATAGAATCGTCAGTACACTATTTGTAGCTTGGCACAGACGAATAGAATTTGAAAGTCAGATATAGAAAAGTGCCATACGCTAATTTCCTCTGCCTTGTCTCTGAAATTTTCCAAGACCGCATCCAGCCCATCGTAATGGCTCTTCAGATTCCATCTCATCTCGCCATTCTCCCAAATAATAACATATGTCTCTTCCCATCCGAGGGCAACCAATCTGATACTCTTGAACCAAAATTCGGGTGAGGCGCATAACTCCCTGACAGATTGCGGTGCATAGGGACTGCAAAAATGCCCAGCGTGTGGTATCCAGGCTACATATGAGTGTTTGTTATTTGATCTCTCCGGTCCGAAAACGACGCGTCTAGGTGAGAATTTCCTCGCGAGCAGCCAAGCTTGTAATGTAGGACAGTACTTGACCAATGTTGGGTCCTTAGCTATTTTTGTAAAATCAGAAATATTTCATATGCAATAAGCAAATGGAGGATAGCCATACTTATTTTAATGTCTTGAAGTGGATCGGTGGGTAAACGCAGTTGAAAAAATGCCCGAGATTGAGGAGATCGTGCTACCCAAAATCTTTTGGAGACATTGGAACTGTACGCATTCACGTCATCGAAGCCGACCCTGTTTTGGTCAAATCATGTCTAGACTTGGTCTACCGAGATTGACTTACTGCCTGTAGCTTGAGGGGCTCACAAAATAATATGCATCGTTTGGACCAAATGTGAAAAACAACTCTTTCTTCATATTGCTTTCGCGACTTTCCTTCTGTGTTAAATTACGAAGCCGGATGTTTTCAGACGAAGGAAATTATCAGTGGGTAACTCAAAGTATATCAATGTTAGATTAAGGCTGAGAGCCTTACCGTATGATACAAAAACATTGCCTGCTGTGTAGCCCGTGTCAAGGTCGCATTTCTTTGCAAATTATGCAATGCAAGCTAAGCTTCAGCTGTCTGCTGCAACAAAATTCGAACGAGGTAATTGCCATCGAACCAATTATCTCCATTCGGAAGATAGACGGCCAGAACATGTGATCAAACGACCCGCGTTGCGCCAGCAAAATAAAAGGTATTAGCCAGTCATCACTGAATTAACCAAGCTTGTCTGTTAATGGTACGAAATCCCTACCTATTGATAACGGCGATACGGTTCGCATCTACAATTCGTGGAGATTCAGTGTAGGCCTTGCGAACATCCTGGGCTTCGAATTCGTGAGTTGTGCCTGCCAAGGTCAATGTCAAATACCTACCTTATCTTCAAACAAGGAAAATACAGCCACAGCCTTCTTGAGGTTGCGCAAAGATACGTTTGCTCACCAGGGTCGAACTTCCGGGAGCAAGCATAGATGATAAAGCAGCGATATCAGATATCAACCCAAATCCCCAATCAGATCTACAATTACCCCGCGTAAGCACACATGTGACAATCAGAGACCAAAGTCAGCTCGACCTGAATATGGACACAAAAAGCGTTTTGGCTGGATTGGCATAAGCATGAAGTTTTAAGTTTAAAAGCTCGAGATTGTGTTGCGGGAACTGCTAATATGTGAGATAATGCTTCTCGTTTCGGCGCTGAAATGGCACCCTGAGTTACGCGGCAGTGTGGTACAACTAATTGCGACGATAAATTATGTTGCACAATGAATATTAGCAGGCCTCGGTCTACAAGGAATAGATCAATCAACAGCTTCCAATCTAAGTATTTGATCTGCGCTGCGGTCAATATCTGTCGGAGAAATATCCCATGCAATCCCACGGTTCACAAACCGATAACAAACATTGAGTATATATTTTCTTCAAGTGCCGTCAATAATGGTTAAGTAGCTAGCAATTGATTTTTGTCCTTAAGATGTTATAAATACATTTTTATCGCATTGGTTTGATTGAAAAGGAGTCTGTTGTTTGTCGATTTCATTGAAGTTACCATCATGCGACGTAGTCGTTCTGCTTTCGCGTTTGCGTTTATTGTCATAGCCAGTATCCTATACCTCCTGCAACTAGCGCATTCAAATACTCTAGAGGAAGCATACAGCAACGTCAAATCCAACGCGCCTTCATTTATCCAAGCAGGATGGATACCAAAGCCGAAAAACGATGGAACTACAAATCCATCTCCGAAGGAAGAAAATTACCAACTTCCAAGCATGGATTCCGATGCAATTATTCCCGGGAACTCCCATCTATTGACTGAAATTCCATTGAAATCAGAGCAACCACTTGACGTAGCTGAACCACCCACCACACCAGGCAAATCAGCACCTCATAAGACAGCTTTCGAAGACACAGTCTATCCTTTCCAAGAAGATCTTGACCTCCCACTGCCGAATACTGATCTTATCGCCTTCTCCACACACTGGCCTCACAACTATAATCCATCTGGTTCTCCGCAATATGCCTACGCAGCTTTCATGAATACACGCAACCCCTCCATTCGGGATCCGTATTTCCTCGCCCTACAGAATCTCATTTGGCGTGTACTTTGGTCTCCTCAATCCCATACAACTAAATACCCCTTCATTGCCTTCGTCGCCGAACACGTAACTTCCGAGCAACGTTCTATACTTTCTGGTGCTGGCGCCATTGTCCGAGAGCGTAAGTCAACATGATTCTTCAAGCCTACCTTGCATTCTCCCATCACGACTACAAGCTCAAGTATTAACTTCCCAACTCCCAGTCCCATCCGTAGAATGGGATCCACCACAAACCTCAACCGATCATCCAATCTACGGTCGCTGGAGAGACATGTTTTCCAAACTGCACATGTGGAACCAAACCGATTTCGAACGACTCTTATTCCTCGATGCCGACGCCTTCCCAGTCTCAAACATCGACACCATGTTCGAACTAGCCCCTCTCCAAACCTGCAATGCCTTGAATCTCGAACCATCTGACTATTTCCCCGATGGCACATCTTCATGCGGAACAGTAGAAGACCCAGAATCATACATATTTTCCGCCGTTCAACAAGGACCTACTCTTCCCGTCGAAATCAACGTTGGAGCTATGGTTTTCACACCTTCGAGTATTATGCATAGGAGATTTATGCAGAATTATAGAGAATATGATAAGTATGTGACGCATATGGCAGATCAGGGATTTATGTCATGGCAGTTTAAGATGGATGGAGCGTTCCCGGTGACGTTGCTTGATAGAGAATGGGATGGATTTTTTCCACAAGAGAATGAGAAGGGGAAGTTGAAGATTGTACATGAGAAGTTGTGGATGAAGGAGGTGAAGGGGTGGATTAAGGAGGAGTGGGATAGTGGGTGGAAGGAGATGGTGGAGTGGTATGATGGTGAGGAGTTTGTGGCGGAGAGAAAGAATGATGATGAGCTGAAGGAGTTGTTGAGGTGGAGTGTCGCGAATGGGTATTAGATGTGTGGGTATGGTTTATTGTTTTCATATTTTGTATTAATATTTGGAAGGTCATGAGCACATAGACAGATCACTGAGACTAACAGAACCATCGAGAGTGCTTTCATATGATAATATTTGGAAAAGGACTAAAATATAGACAACAGTCTTTTAAATTCTATTCTACAAGTGGAAGATGAACATTGAATTGTTGAAAGCGGGTTTGAAGATTAGATTTCTGAAGTGAAAGAATAACAGGAAGCTTCATGAATTTCATTCATCAAGTGATACCTGAAGATTAAAGAACTGACTCGAACCTGCCAAACAATCGCTAATCCGCCGGTTTCGACTTGTGTACATAAGCCTACTTCCCACCCGCACTGTTCTTGCAAACTTTTTTATGCTTCTTCCAATCATCCTTTTGACACTTGTGATTACAATACTTCACAATCCCACACCTACCACACTTCTTCAGAGTGTCCGGAGACTTTCCACAAGAATTGCACCCCGTCACTTCCTTCTGTGAATGCGATGGCAAAATCATCGAGTCGCCAATCCCGCTAACCTGATCTGTCCATGGTACCCCATTCAACGGCATCAACGCCACTCTTGTTGCATATTTCTGCAGTGATTTCCCACCAGGAAAATCCGGATACCCAGCTAAATCCTTCCCTTCGCCACATGTGCAGATTGAATCCTCACCATGTTTTATCGACAGCGGGGTCGCGCCAGACGTGCGATACTCGCAAGTTGGTTTATGTTCCCATGTACGACAAGCCTCCACTATAGCAGGCATCATATACTTCCAGAGAACCAGTGTTTCGGGAGTTACAGGAATACTTCTTATTCGTTTTTGATACTCCGTAAAAGCTTTGTAGTTTGGATCGGCAAGCATTTCTTTCTCGCGATTGCCGCTCATCGGGATCACATATCCATCTATTACGATGGACTTTTGTGCTGTGTGGTGCCGCAACTTGGAAATTACGAGCATCATGTCGGAACTTATAAAGCCATCGTTGGTAGTGAGCTGAATTCCGAATACCTGCTTAGGTTTTCCGTAGTGTTTTGGATGTAGCTCCGCAATAATACTGATGATATTGTGAATGCTCATCTTCAGTAGGAATGGAGCCTTCATACGTGGATGGTGGATTTGTCCCGGTGATACTAACGACAAAAGAAGACGTTCGGAATCGCAAAACCCCAGATGCAGCAGACTCTCGATCCATGATGCTTTGCTGTAATTTGTAACAATGGGTTCTTGATCCAAATTGATACGCGGTAAAGTGAGCGAAGTCCCTTCCGATGCGTCTAAAAGCACAGGAAATGGGTTATTATCATACCCCCCGGGTTGTCGAGAAAATTGGGCTATGCTCGGTATCGCAATTACCATGAGCTTATTCTCCAACAATTGTACTTGCTCTACAAAACGAACTGGAAATGGGAAACGAAGCTTCAGCATATCCCCATCGTCGGAAAGTTTCAAGGTTACTGTGCATGCTGATATTTGAATTTCTCTAGCATTTTCGGTGGTCGATGATGCAGACCTTTCGTAGTCTTGTTGTAACGAAATTTCTTTGGCGCGGAAATGGCTGTCCAAACCAAGGAGATAAAATGGTGTGCCGCTTTCCCAAGATGGACTCGACTGGAGCGGATGCGTATTGTCTAACTGAGACCCTGGCGGTCTCCTGAACACCTGAACATTGTCATCCTGTAGCCCACATTCATACACACTCATACCAACTCCTAGCTTGGGAACGTATAGGCGTACGGTTTCTTCGTTAGATGATACATTCAGACTAACGCGAGTTGCGTTCGCTGATCCAACCAGGAGCGACCAAGTTGGCACGGCGCAGATCATAATCAGGTCTGATGATCCGCTCCAACCATCGCCATCTTCAATGACATCGCATGCATCGCCACGCATGACTAACTTTCCAAAGAAGCACTGAGTGGAGAAGAAGGAACTCAAAATACCTTTCTCGAGTTGTGAGATGGCAATGTGAAGTCCCGGTGTTCCTGAACTGCCCGGACTCTTTTCATGCAGTGAGGTAAAAACCGAAAGCTTTTGTCGTGGAACGGTTAAAGCTAACCATACAAAAGAAGGAAGATCTTTTTGGTCTAACAAACCAAGATTCGTGTTTTGAGATGGTGAACGCATAGGACCATACATAATGTTGAAAGGCAGATAGCTTCGAGGGCAGTCTGCTTTCATGACATCAGTGGTATACAAGCCGCAAGTATGTAGCAAGACCTGAAGTTCTCCATTTTGATTCGCTGCTGTAACTAGAGTTTTGTCACGATTAATCTTCAGCAAGAGAGATAATGCGAACTTGGCCCAGTCTCGAGCTAGACCTCTTGTCTTTACCAGACCAAGGAGGGCTACAAAGCTCATCCGATTGTAGTGTTGGAAGTCAATCGAGGATGGGGATAAAGTGCTCCGCATCCTCGATTTCACTTTCTCCACATCTTCGTATGAGAACATCTTCAGGTACATATTGAAGCAATATTCCACAAGCTTGTCTTGGCGAATGAAAAACTGCGGTGTAATAATCTCCCCAGAATCCGATTTCTCAGCGTCGCCAAAATCTGGACATTTCCAGGGAATACGCAAGTATTGTTGTGATGTTTTGAACAAGGAATGTATTGCGACTTCATTTCCTGCGGTTGCTGCAGTATACCCTAAAAGATGTCCTACTGGTGCAAGTCCCATGAGCATTGAGAATGCGGTAACGTCTGAGCACAAGTTCATCTGCAATTCTTCGATGGTCTCGTTGCAAGCTTTCAGAAGGGAAACGGTAAAGAGGACTGAAGTTGCTTTCCTCGACAGCAGTGGGGATACGGCAGGTAATAGATTCAACATTCCTGTACAATCAGCTAGATTGGACGTATCAATAACATCGAAAAGAATTTGTGAATCTCCCGAGACATCAGTGACCGTAAGAGCAGTGCTACACCACGCCGAAGCGTAAAGTCGGATGATTTGTGTATGCCAGATATTCTTGGTTGAACCAAGACTCTGCAACTCGTAACTGAATCTCAGTGCATCACCACAGAATACCCGAATTTTGATCGTATCCAAAGAAGCGCGATTTTTGAAAGCCTTTCCCCATTCTCCAAATTGTGATTTCACCAGTTTCACGACATCATCCACGGAAGTCGCATTTCCCTTGTCGTCAAAAGCGGCAGCAAGATGATATCCCCTGAGCGGATCAGAACCAATATGTAACGCAAACTCCCCGTTCGGATCGGAAGATATGGCCATCAATGGATTGACTCGCCCTCCTTCACATTGTACCAGGTCGCGTTTGTCTTTTGAGTTCCCGCCCACAACACCCGTAGCCCAAAATTCTCGATAGCAGGTGGGCATAAGTGGAACGGCCGAACGCCAATGAGGTCCTGTGGCACGCAGACCTTGAACTACAGTTTCATCTTGGTAATTATTATCGAAGAGTTGTTTGATGCTGCGAATAAGTTTGGCTTTTGTCCGGCTCCGATCTGGTTCTCTGACTGCTGAAGCTTCGGAATATTTCGACCAGAATTTTCGCACTTGATGTAGAGTATCGTTATTCATGAAGTGAATAATGCTTCCATATTGAGAACTAGACCAAGTTTCTAAGGAACCAGAGGCTTGGAGGAGCTTCTCAACTTGGAGCTTCATAAACTCTAGATCGTTGTCTGTGATAAAGAAATGATAGAAAAGGTTCCACATTGAATCAATGGAAACATCGTCGATAATCATTGAAAACAGGAGAACATTTCTTGCTACGAGGAATCAGTATTACTACATGATAACAGAATGAGACTCTTGCAGGGAGTGGAAATAATACTGACCAAGAATAGCAGGATC
The DNA here is from genome assembly GCA_000812895.1 of Rutstroemia sydowiana. Classification (NCBI taxonomy): domain Eukaryota; kingdom Fungi; phylum Ascomycota; class Leotiomycetes; order Helotiales; family Rutstroemiaceae; genus Rutstroemia; species Rutstroemia sydowiana. Next base: position 8,041 of record JWJB01009974.1, on the reverse strand, counting down.
ATCATCACAGCAAGTAAAATCCCATTTGAGATTGTCTGCTAAGATCTCAATGTTAGTGAGTGACCTTTCTTCTTCCACCACCCACTTAACATTTTTGAATACACGCTTGAACATTATGACTTACCGAATCCATTGTTGCACCACAGAGTGAAGAGGATATTTCGTGGATCTCCACAACCCAGTGACAAGATCCTCACTGGCGTACCATCCTTCTCATTTCTAGGAAGTCTCGTCTCCAAGAGGTTGACAGCTGGGGTATTGCCAATTGGATGGAAGGAGTAAGTGAGATTCAGCAGAGTTGGATGCAACATCTTTGCATCAACATCGAAATTTTGAGACTGAAAATTAGAAAAGGTTCATGAATTGTAAGGTAAGTGGTAAGTGGTGGTGAATTATATTGTTTGTAGTAATTTGTGGATGCCTGAGGTAAAATTGATTACTTGGTTCTAAATATTTGTTGTTGCCGTGTATTTCTTTTTATAGCCAACGATTAGAGGCGCTTTTTAAGCCATTGATTAATGCCCGGTCCGTTTGCTTCTGCAACACTCCCATACTGTGCGATTGGTGGGATATTTCTATCGTTTGGGGCGCCATAGAAGATTTATAGGCAGATATGCAGGGCAAGGCTGTATGGTATGGCTGATAGATGCGCGTATGAGCGGGGGAGGTATGCCGGCAAGTCTGCAGTGCAGGGTATGGCGGGTAACTGCATACCGCCAGCTCGACCCCTCTCCCACCAAGATCAAATGTTATTCAGCGGATAACTTCAAGTGTTTTGACAAGGCAACTTTGTATTGCGTGGCAAATCGTGAAGCATTGATCAATTGTAAAAATCAGGTGTTGCATCAGCCAAAATTAAAGGGTTTAGCTATCCAGAGCACATAAGTTAATTGATTTCTAGGTGCTTCCCACCAAATAATGTTTGATTTTGAGGGGGAGTACATTGTGAAGAAACCCAACCACTTGATGGCAGATGAAGTGGGATAAAATGGGATGATATGGCCTATAACGTGCCTACCTAGCCTGTGATATATTTTTTGGCCGCCCAAAGAGGCAAGGAGCAAAGGTAAAATAAAATTTAATCATACATGCATGCATTACGGCTGGTAGCATTGAGGAAAAAAGTAAGTAAATCCCAATATGTGGTGTTGATGGGATCCGACTTGATACTTCACATACAGATCAAACGAGTAAATACCAACAGATCAAACGAGTAAATACCAACACACCAACCAGATATCGATACAGAACAACTGCGTCATTTCTATCGGTCCCTTATCCCCCACACAATAATGCTGTGCCGCAAAGAAGAAAGGAAATTCAAGCCCTGTAGCTTCAAGCCCACAAAGATATCACATATCATAAATAACAGCTGCCAGTCTACTTCATACCATATCCTCCATATCCACCATACCACCAAAAAGAAAAAGCAAACAAAACCACCAAGCAAGCCAATCCACTTAATCCATCTACAGTATCCATCCACAATAACTGTAACGTACTAGTATCCAATGACCAGTCTTCCTCACTTAAACATAGGAACATGACACTTATAACATTCGAGCTAGACTTTAGCTTCTATACCAGTACTGCTTCGAAGTATACCTATGTAGACTGGGAGGAAAATAATGGCAGAAAATATCAGTTTGTGGCTTGGCCCTTCCGTGGGGGATTAAAAGAATGCTTGCGGGTGGAGGCGGGAATAATTTGTAAGAGCTGGCTGAAGATTCTGGATCCGAAAACTCGTATTTTATGTAATACGAATGATCAACTTTTTCATCTCTCAGTATACTGTAGACGCCCTTGGCAAATCGTATCATACGTAAGTATGTGCGTGAACATGTGCGCGTAAATAGGACAACCAAGTAAATAGATAACAAGTAACAAGTCAACCTCAACACAATACCCGCCCGGACATGTAAAGTTGGAAAACGTAATTGCATAGATGTAATGTAAGGCAATCAAAGAAAAGAAGGACTCAGGTAGACAAGGCAGGCACTTGCTTTCTGTAGCCTATTTTGAATAGTAATCTCAAGATATCGTAATTCGGATATGCAAATCAACCCCCAAAAATCGCATATCCAAAACCCCGCATGCAAAATATAAGTCAGTATTTTATATATTCTATTTCTCATTATATATATTGCCAAATCCCGCTCACGCAATCTCTACGCTGAAAAACAATTGCTCATCAACAAACAATTCCTTCCCAACCCAATACATTCCATTCTAAATCAAGCAACCCCCCACACATCACATCTACAACATCATCATACCCGCAACCATTGCCGCGATCGAAACAGCAATAACTCCAAAAGCCCTCGTATCAACTTCTCCCACTCTACCACCAGCCGCACTCGAACTAGAGCTCGAACTAGATGACCCAGTTGAAGAAGAAAGTCCCGATCCAGCAGTTGCTGTTCCCTGACTCTCATTATCCGATGTACCAGCTTCTTGCGATCCATCACCATCAAGACCTGGTCCGGTACCAGCTCCGTTAGTGAGGTATGTTTGAGCAGAGGTAGGCATAGCTGGGAGTGAGTCGCCGGTGACATCCCATTGGTCTCCCGAAGGTGGGCAAGTGGATGCTGAGCGAGTGGTGGTTACTGCGCCGCCGTCTCCGGTTGGATCGGTCGTGTTTGCAAATGCGTCTTTGAGAAGAGTGAATTGATCGCTGATGGTAACGGTATCGTCGGAGATATCGACTAATCCGTAGCCGTTCCCTTCGTTGGAGTACTCGTATACGAGACCACCGGAGAAGGCGGGTGCCATGGTTGTGCTGTAAAGAGCTTCGATTTCTGCGAATGTACGGTTGGTGGTGATGCAGCCGAATTCGGACATGCTTTGGTTTTATTAGCTTCATGTAGTGTTTACGAGATGTTAGAAACAAGGAGAGTTAGACTTACAAGAGAGGAATACTGTAATTGGCGTAGGTGCTAGCGAGGGTGGCCCAGCCGGATGTTTCCAATGTGGAAGGAGAACACCATGAGTAATCGTTGATGGAATAGAAATCGGAACGTTCATCGTCGGTACCGCAGTTCATGTACTCGGCGGTCAAGTATTGGTTGTCGGCAACATCAGCGGCGGAGTATCCTACTGGGATGGCTCTTAAGCTTTGAGCAGAAATGTATGACTTCATGTCACGAACGACGGCCTTCATGTATGGGGCACAATCGGTGTTGTTGACCTCATTAATGACTTCGTTTCCGGAGATGAAAGCAAGGGTATTGTCGTAGGCAGCGAACATAGTAATGGTTGCGAAGATACTTTGGAGGTATACGCTGTTGTATGATTCTTTAGGTTCATCTCTGTTGAGAGAGTAGTTGTTGGTATCGGTATCAAGAACCAGGTAGATACCGGCATCTGCGAGATAGCCCATACATTCGTCATGGTCGGCTGTGTTATCAACAGCATACACTCTGATGGTGTTGATACCTAATTGTGTGAAGTATGCGACATCACGTTTGCAAGATGCGGCATCTGCAATTGGATCGGACACAGCACCAGTTCCTCCACCTGGTTGGTAGTCGACTCCACGAATGTAGAAACGGTCGTCTCCCTTGTAGAAAGCTGACAGTCGTTAGCATTTATCCTTCATATCAGACTTGGCGAACATACCATTTCCTTTGATTGTGATGGGAGTAATTGAGGAAGTAGAAGTAGCTCTAGGAACTAATTCAACTGGAGAGCCAGTGGCCGAAACCAAGGTAGAGGAGGCAACACCGGCCACAAGACCGATAATGGTATTCTGCTTCATGATATCGAATCTAAGTTGAAACAGGGAGGTCGTAAATATGAGAGAATTAAGTTTCTATATCGAGGATTAAGAACGTTGGAAATAAAATAATGTTTGAACGATGTTAACGAGTGTGGTTGATAATTATATCAAGTTGAATTTTGAAGAAACCAACAAAAGCGGATTTCTAAGTGAAGGAATGTGTTTGTTATATAAAAAATAGGCAAAATAAATTCCTATGATGAAGGATTATTATAAGAAACAATAATAGGAAGGATAAATATAATTGGAATAAGGAGAGACCTTTTTGTGGCAAGTCTTCCAACTTATTTGGTCATTTTCGAATTGGTTGTATCCACTCAAAGGAACAATCTCGTCTGCTCCAGTCAATCAAAAAATATCCTTGAAAATATTACGCGTTCCTAAGCTACTTAGAGGTGCAGTTTAGCTCGTGCTGGCGGAGCCACTTCCCAAAAATAGATTACTGATCCACTGAAATCCGTATAGTTGCAGTTGTTCGCACGTGATTCTCCTCTTACAGCCCCCCTTCATTTGAAGAATTGGCGCATATGTTGGACGGACTGTGGACCTCCCGCCATACATAACGAAAGAATGAGCGCTGTTGGATTTGCATGAAACACCACTCCTGAAGGTGGATTTTTGCTAATGATGGGATTCAATGACATCAGTGAGTACCAGTGAATATAATTCTATCAGTGAAAGAGAGATTGAGATCATCGTGAGACCTTAGATCATTTGGCTTTGACTTTGTTATCGATTCTTTAGATATCTTTTTGAACAGCCTTATGATTAATATCTATTGTAAGCTTTGCACTGTATGAGAGCTACTGTACCGTTCGGCATGGAATATCCGATAACAATACGGTATCAGGAATCAGGATCTTATCCTAAGCGTATCGCACCTGAACTAAAGCCAAGAAAGGAAATGAACGACAGACTACAGATTGGACTAACAACTGTTCACGTACAGCGAATGCGTGAAAAACATCTAAAGCTTCAAGAGAAACCATATCAATTTTCATCTATGTCATCATGAAGATTTTGGTTAGATGCAAGCCTAATGTGGGTGGTATCAAATGCATAAGAATGTGAATTATGGGTTTAGTAACTTGGAATTAGAGATCCATACTCCGCGAAATTAGCAATAAAGAACTCCCCTATTTGGAATTCCCCACAAGACATCTTTCCACTAAGAAATATAGTAATACGGACCGGAAATACAGGGTATGACAGGGTATGATCCAGTTTTAACTTCCTTAAGGGTTATGCTAAATTCTAGAACCACATTAAAAAGAGATACAGTTTAGAAGGGAATCTAAAGGATTCATTCCCCTGTGTGAATAACGCGCGAGTAAAACAACAAAAGGATGAGTTTGAGGATAAAACAATGTGAATGAAGGAAAGCGATACCACGATATTGCACGAAGTACAGTATATCTATCTCACTTGACTAATGAGAATACTGTATTGTACGTTGGATGATACAGATGTCTTCAAAAGCAACTTGCTTCCAAGTTTCTATCCCCAACCTCTCGCAATCTGGAATCTGGAGTCGTCTCAGAAAAGTATGAGACCTGCGGACTCTTAAGCCACTTGGAAAGAACTGGACTTCTCGTCATTTACGATCCATATCGGTAGTGCTTCCGTTGATTGTGAGACAATAGAGTATCCAATAAATAAGGGTGATTTAACCTAAAGTTCCATCGCAGTCGAGAACTGGTGATGGGTCGTATGAGAGATGAATCTGCAGGCAATTAATATCACCCTGTATGGATAGAGTAGACTGTAGATCTGGATATTGGAGTTCAGGTACAGGTATAGTACAAATAGTTGTTGACAATGTACGGAAATAACTTCTTGATCTTCTCTTCATCTCTTCGACCATAAAAGAAAGTCTAGGTTGATTTACTCCATAATTTGTGGATATGTGGAAATAGATTGAGATAATTTTGTTTAGTCATTGTCGTCGTTGAATCGTTCTTATTGTCGTCGCCGCCGCAAACAATTAGATGATTCTCAAAAGAGAAAACGAGGCATATTCAATGTCAACAGAGAGAGGTACTTCTTATATATCAAGGAGAATAGATTAAATGTCTCGCCAAGTTCAAATAGATATCATAATCATGCTGCCAAGCCCAAGCCAAAGCCAAGTATTCGGTTTATCGTACTCATTTTGGATTTTCACGTGATATAAATTTGGTGATGGGGTACTGTACTGTAGTTTTCTTTTTGTTTACTTGAAGCGACGAAGCGTTGTTGCGGGGAAAAAGTAAGAAAAGTCAACAGATCAGACCGCTTTTATATCTTCAAAATTCAAAATAAATGATCAAAGAAATAGATGATCAAATACGATACTATGTTATTGCCATATGAATCTTTCAATTCTTCAATAAAATGTCAGTCTCGAGCTTCAATCCTCTTGGGCGATCAAGAAGCATTCGCAATTCCATCATAAGCAACTTCAAACTCTCATCCTCTTCCTCCTCCTCAGCACAATCTGCGTCAGGACCCTCGAATATTTCTCTCTTCATAACGAATCTGCGGCTTTTGGATTTGGATCTACGGGAAGATTGGCCAGATATTACTACAGTGACATTCAATACCAAAGATGCCCAGCAAAACCAAAAGAAACGAATTCAAAGTGTAGAATGGGCACTCTACCACCTTTTCGCAATATGGGATCCAGAAGAGACACGAAACGTAGGACGATCTACATACCCATTACCTTCCTAGAGCGCATCCAACTGATTACAATCTACAGAAGCTTCAACCGTTTTTCCCACCGCTGGAACCTCTTCAATCTCTAAATCTGCGCGCCGCACTCTTTCGATGTCTCGACCAAGCGAAGAAAACTGGAGTTCTGGGGAGGGATACTGTTTTGCGGAAGACAATGCTCGATGAATGTAAGGGCGATAAGTTGGAGGAAGTTTTGGCAGTCTTTTCGAATGTAGTTTTAAAAAAGGCGGTTGAATACGATACATCCGGACGATATGAACCCCTCGCGCAGCAATTGGCACTGGAGAACTTCTCATATACGGGGGAAAGAACAATACTCTCGGCATTAATAGTGGCACATAAAGCATCTTTGAGTAGCCATCTTGCAGCAAAAGATAATACGAGAGCCAAGTACAACAACTTTGCGGAACTTCTACACCAGAACGATGAGCAGATATCACAGCGTCGTGAAGAGTTGGAACAGGCTGTAAAGTCGGATGGAACACATGCCCAGGTATCGGAGAGGGATTTTAAATCCTTACAAAATAAGTTTCGTAAGAATTGGTCTGGTAGCAACGAGTGGTCGGAAACAATTCTATATGGCGACAACAGACCCAACCGGGAAGGATTGTTAGCAACTCGTTTCGATACATTATGGCAGCAAGTCGAGAATGGAACCATTCTTGAGACTGAGGGGGGTATAAAGAATGCAGGGCTTTTGGAGCAATTGAATACTCGAGTGAAGGATCAAGAAAATCGGTTGGCAAGATGGCAAGACTTCTCCCGAAGTCTCACTAACAATGGCACCAAATCTCCAATGAAAAAATCGCAACCAATTCGTGTCCAGGAGAAGGGTATAAGACTCGATTTCAATGATCACAAGTCGTTGAAAGTTGGCAATTATTTCCAGGAGAAAGCTGTTGCTGCTGACGATGATTTACTGGATGAGTATACTGTCTTAGTGGAAAAGACGCGAAATGTATTGAGGGATATAAACAAACCTAAAGTGCGCCCGGCGTATTCGAGAACTCATTCGCAGCCCAGCACTTTCCAACATTCAGTTAGCATGACTGATGCGCCTATTACTACGAATGATGATGGGTGGGAGTCAGAGTCCGACACAGAAGAGACCTCCACTACTGCCGGTGGTAAGCAAGAGAATGATTCTATTCCTAGGGAGCTGAATATCGAGGAACGAGAGGAATCCCATGCATTGGATGAAGAAGCAGCCCATGGAACATTGACACCAAAGCCCAATATTGGCGAAGTGATAAAGACACCTCGGTCAAAATTATCTCGTAGACCAATATCTATTGGAACATCATCTGTTCTCCGACCAAAAGAAACTTCATCGGAACTTCTGAGCGAAAGATTCTCCGAAGCAGCTACTTTGACACCTGGAATTGATAACATATCTCAAACAAGCACGCCAAGAGCATTGTCAACCTCCCGCAGACCAATTTCTATTGCAGTAACGCCTACTCTGGATGAAGAAGATATTGAGGATGATTATAGCCCATCCACATTCAAGAACGATAGCCCGTCTACAATCAAGAATGATACTCCAAC
>JWJB01009972.1:0-45157 GCA_000812895.1 Rutstroemia sydowiana | reverse complement strand
TTTCTACTGTACGTCCAAATCACATCACCCAAGTCAAAAACTACAACTCGCATTCCAACGAAAAGGGGTTATAATGGTTTACGGCACAGCATCATCATTGACTTATTCCGAAATCCGAATATAGATTCAATTCATTCATCCGATCTTTTCCCCCTCTCGCCTACCTAGGTTAGGTGGTTAGGTGATATCCTTAGACTCACATAAGGAAAATACAAACCCATACCAAGAAAATTAATATATACGCGCCGGCAACTCTAATCACCTCGACTACTTGAAACGAGCGGTTGCACTACCCCCCCTTGGATTCAATTGGCTTCAATTCATTACTTTCGTCTTCTCGATTTTTTATTAACTTTAACTTTTTAATACTCTTGCTTCTCAACCGGATTCATTCTTTCGTCTGGAGAAGTAGGCTCAACCGCCAATTCTTAGGTTTCGTACTATAACCACCACTGCCACAAATCGAACGCCGATACGGAGACCAATACAGAGATTATATATATATCTGTCCATTGATCATTCAGAACCCTTTCAATCAATAATCGACCAATAAACTATACAACAAGTATCATTACAAGTATCGTCACAAGCATATCACATGAATCTCAACAATTATCATAAGGATACGACTTAGTCTTGGCAACTTCTGGGCCCACTCCTCTAAGGAACTACTCTTGCTGTTTGTTAGTCTTGGACCGTCATCATCTGAAATAGTAGCCTCTAGCCTCAACAATCATACTTTCGAGCTTTCTCGCTTCAATCCTACTGAACCCACTAACCCTCAATCCACTCACGACTTCCCAATCAACCTGCAAGATGGAGTACCTCGAGTCACCCTATTATCCTCCCCATTTTCCTCTGGATAGCCTAACTCGCTTGTCACAAACAAGTTTTCACGAACATCCATATCAACATCAAAACCAGCATCTTTTACAGCAAGAACTACAGCACAGACTACAGCACGCGTTTCCCAATTTACATCAACAATCGGCCATTATGTCTCAAGTCTCTCAAGGCACTCAAGGCAGTCAAGTCCCCCAAGGCACCCAAGGCGGCGCAAAGAATGAAACCAAACCCCGTCTGGGGAAGGAAGAAGTCGACCAGCTTGAAGCGGAGTTCCTTATGAACAATAAGCCTACCACTCAGACCAAACGTATGTATGCTGAACGAATGGGTGTGGAGCTTTCACGAATCAATGTAAGTTTGAAGACTCTTGCTTCACTTAATAATGCTGACAATATATAGAACTGGTTTCAAAATCGTCGCGCCAAACGCAAGCAAGAACTTAAGCAAGAGAGCTATGAAGCTTCGGGCCAGTTTGGATACCATGAAGATGAATCATCAGATTACTTTGGTTCCGAGTTCCGTTATGGCGACGGGACGGATCCCACATCAGGGACCATCTCACCATCTTGCTTGCCTGGGCCTCCGCCAGGAGCCGCTGGAGTTCCCCCGAATTATCCCGACAAGACCTTTGCATGCATGGAGTCTCTTCACCGTATTATCCCCCCACATCAAAACACAAACCAAGGACTCAACCCCTTTGAAAGTTTTGTTTCGGCGGACGGATTTACAACTGCAAATCAATTTGATTTCACTGGATCTGACGGATTGCCAAACCCCAATCCAGTTGTTCAATTTAATCCAAACCCGGCTTCAATTACTGCATTTGATAGTACCTCGAATATGGATAGCGCACAGTTCCCCAACGACTTCCCTTCGAACAACGACTACGCCGCCAATGTGCCACTTACGCCACATCTGCCACTAAACGCCGACGTGTCTTCAGCAGTTGAATCCAATCCTATTACATTTGGTTATCAAAATATCGGTATCAGCGAGCCAATGTCAATCGCGAGCACTTTCTCATCCGAGCTAGTTTCTGGATCATTCAACGACACTACCTTTAACATGAGACCACATGATCACGATCAGAGTCAAACATTAGACTTCAACAATGATCCACATAATCACGATCAGAATCAATCATCAGGTTTCAAAAATGAGCCAGTATCATCGCTCACGATGTCGCCCGATACAGTTGAACCATCATCGACAAAATCATCCATGTCACCTCCACCAGCTTCATGTCTTTTCAGGGCCCCACCGCCACCAACAAATATTGCCGCTAGGCGTAAGGTTCACAACAAGCCTGCTGCACTCGGAGCCAGTGCACGGCCACCAATGGCGCCAAGGACCACCACGTCGCAAGGCGAAGAGCGACGCCGGCAATGTGGTAGTCCGATTGTGTCATCTCCTATGCGTCGTAATGTTTCTACTCCTGGAAACAATGGTGTTCGCGCAGGCAGAATAACTAGCGCAGGCAGAATAACTAAATGCGAATCAGTGCCGCAGAAATCACCTCTCAATCCCGAATTCCCAAAACAAAAAAGGCGAACACCGTCTTTGCCTCATTCTACATCATACAATACCTCTCTTACACCACCAACGCCACAGTCAGCTCAAAACATAAGCTTTTCCCGAAAAGATACCTCAGCATTACCAATCTTGTCGGGTCAAGCTAGAGATTCAAATGCATTACCCGATGGCGGCATGGATCTTTTTACAGCTTTCGGTGCTGCACAAGGCGAAGACCAAACACCACCAGAAACACCTCATCCAACCTTAAACCTTCCATCAACATCATATCAACATAATTGGTCAAATAGCTATATCCCTCCGGAGTGGAACTATGAAATATCGGATGAACCGCAATATACACCGGCACAAGATACATTCTCTGACTTTCAATTGGCCCCGGCGCGATCATTCGAATCACCAACCAGCCAGCCAGATACTCCTGGATATAATGCCTTCTCCCATAATTTGATTTACAACAATAATTCGCCCGTTTTCATGGGTGAATCGCCAATGCTTGGTTCAATATCAAATCAAGGCCAGAGTTTGCCTTATGGTAACAACAACAACTCACCCGGTTTCGTCGGCGAATCGCCAATGTTAGGTTCGCAATCGAACCAATGCCAAAGTCTCCCTCATAACAACTCGCCCGGTTTCGCTGGTGAATCGCCAATGTTGGGTTCGCTTTCAAATCAAAGCCAAAGTTCCGAGTACTCGTTTCAAGAAGGTGCAGGAATGATAGACAGTTCATCTATCATGACTGCCAGACAGCAACGATTTCAATTTTCAAACACAACAGCAGCAGACTTTGGGTCGAAATAAGGGGTTTCTCTCTCCTTCGTTGTGAATCGGAAATGTGTTTTTCTTTTCTCTTTTGTTTTCATCTGGAAGAGGCGTATCGGTGTTTTTTCTTTTAAATACGTCATTCTAAGGAAGGCTATTGGCGTCAGCGTTGCAGATTTATTGCATGTATAAACATTGATTCTTTGTCAATCGTCATCTCGTTCTGATCGTCATCTCGTCGATATGGGTGCCCATTGGGGTGGGCAAATACAAATATCTTCTAATCATAATTACAAGTGGCTAAAGATGCTGTCTTGCCATTTTCAATCATTTTCTCCAATTGGATATATAGGGAGCGGGGCTGGAATAGGACAGAGCGGGGGAGTCAATTTCGAGGAAATACCCGAAATGTAGCGTACATTTTTGTATAGGGAAGTTCTGCTGGAAAGAGGAAGAACTTCGATGTTGGGTTGTTGATTATGTATTGGGGATATTACGATGGGGCGTGGGCGTAATGGATTGGATTGAATTGAACTGGTTAGGAAAGGATGGGGTGGGGGGTTTTGTGTTTGAAAGGCATTTTTTGTAACTTGTTTCTGGTGATGCGATAGAAAAGTTATGGGTTCAGTTGTAAAGCGAAAGCTTAGCTTAGCATAGCGGGCATAGCATGTTATTGTATTCGCGCTTGTAACGAGGGAAACATATTTACTCATTGTTTGCAAAGTTCGTTCATTCTGCTTTTTGTCGTCTCTTGTTTGTCATCCATAGCTTCAGCGTTGTAATAATAGTAATTCAAAGGGTGATAGTCGCCCAATATTAAGTGAACATGCTGTATATTCAAAATAGTCGAAATGTCAACCATTGTGAGAGACGGTGTATGGTAATGGGATTGTGATGTGATGTGACTTTGGGGTTTGCATGCATATACGGTATACGGATAGATGCCAATCATTGTACTGTGCGGTGTGTGGAGTTGAATCTCTACTGTATCCATGATTGTATCCTTGATGGATGGGATGAGAAGGGGAAAAGATCGGATGAATGAATTGAATCTATATTCGGATTTCGGAATAAGTCAATGATGATGCTGTGCCGTAAACCATTATAACCCCTTTTCGTTGGAATGCGAGTTGTAGTTTTTGACTTGGGTGATGTGATTTGGACGTACAGTAGAAATATTGGTATACAAATAGAATGAAATGAAAATGAAGTTATTTTTGATTCTTGAGACTCTAGAAATTTGAACTCCGATAATGGAGATAATAACATTATGGATCTTCACTTTATTCTATGTATGCTAATCCTAATATTATTGTAGAGTGGATACAGCGCCGATATAATATGGGTAATAGTATGCCCCTCCCCCATATTTTCTTGTCTCTTGTCAATAAAGCCGCTTCCAACCGAGAGCAAAGAGCTTCATACAGGGATCTTGATACCCTAAAATTTTACCTTAGAACTTATTCAATTCAATTTACCTCACCCCAACCATCTTCATAACTCGGATTAAATTTATCAAGAAGATAAAATATCAATTAATATAAATTTCTTGAAAGGTAAAGTAAAAATACCATCTCTTATACTCATCTACATCCTGCTTCTTTGTCTAGGTTTTGAATTGTTCTTTTCCTTTTACTTCATTTTCATCAATTACCATGCTTTCAAGAAATATGAAAAGCTCTAGAAGCTTTCAAACAATCAATCGATGTTCATTGATCGCTTCTTACAATTGTGAAGCTTCGTTACGCATACGACCCCGCACATGTGCCAGAACAATCAATCATTGCAATTTGGCGACGATGGCAAGCTTTAAAATCCCAAAGGTTTTGAATGAACCAAATGTGAGTTTGTGTTTCATGTAATTTTTGGCGTTTGGGAATGATATAATTGCTAATTGAATGAGCATAGCATCATTATGCTAAGGGCTCTACACAACGTGAAGGCCTTGCAGCTGCTTTAGATGGTCTCCAGGAGAGATTTCCTTTACAAGTTCCTCTTGTAATTGGAGGTAAAGAGGTTAGTATATGATCCTGTCTCATGAAAGCTATGCGGGGGATAATAAGTTTTGCAGGTCAAAACTTCCAATATATCGCATCAACAAAACCCATCCAATCACTCCTCCATAGTTGCTTCATACTCTAATGCCTCATCCACCGATGTGTCGACCGCCATCGAAGCAGCTCTATCGGCGAAAGAAGATTGGGAAACCCTACCATTCGCCGACCGAGCCGCCATCTTTCTCAAGGCCGCAGACCTCATCTCGGGAAAATACAGATATGAAATTATGGCCGCGACCATGTTAGGCCAGGGCAAGAATGCATGGCAGGCTGAAATCGATGCCGCTGCGGAACTAGCAGATTTCTTGAGATTCAATGTTCAATATGCAGAAGAATTGTATGCTCAACAACCGGCGCATAATTCGCCAGGTGTGTGGAATAGGGTGGAGTACAGACCATTGGAGGGTTTCGTCTATGCAGTTACGCCATTCAACTTTACGGCCATTGCGGGTAATTTACCAGGTGCTCCTGCATTGATGGGCAACGTGGTGGTTTGGAAGCCATCCGATTCGGCAATTGCTTCGAATTGGATTCTGTACAACATTTTACTTGAGGCGGGATTGCCAAAGAATGTGATTCAATTTGTGCCAGGTAACCCTGAGGAGGTTACAAAAGTTGCTTTGGGCCATAAGGAGTTGGCAGCTCTTCACTACACTGGAAGTACGGCCGTGTTCAGGAAACTATACGGCGCTATTTCAAGCGGCGTTGCAGAAGGAAGATATAAAGGTTACCCGAGAATTGTCGGCGAGACCGGTGGAAAGAACTTTCATCTCATCCACTCTTCTGCGGATGTTGAGAATGCTGCTCTCCAGACTGTGCGTGGTGCATTTGAATATCAAGGCCAAAAGTGCAGTGCCACTTCCAGAGTATATGTACCAAAATCCATTTGGCCTGAATTTAAGGAACGTATAATCTCAGAAACGTCAAAATTGTCCATGGGAACACCTAACGACCCCAAGAATTTTATTGGCCCAGTTATTCACCAAGGATCTTTCACCAAACTTTCGAACGTAATCGAAGCTGCCAAGAAAGACTCAAACCTCGAACTTCTCGTTGGAGGTAAACATGATAATTCCACCGGCTACTACGTCCATCCAACTATCTACGCAACCACCGATCCTCGACACCCTCTCCTTTCCACCGAACTGTTCGGCCCCATCCTTACCGTACACATCTACGACGACACCGCTTCCCCAGTCGAATCCTTCTCGTCAGTCTGCAAACTCGTTGACACCACATCCGAATACGGCTTAACCGGTTCCATCTTCGCATCTGACCGCGCAGCCATCAGATATGCCGAAGAAGCGCTCAGAAACTCAGCTGGTAACTTTTACATCAACTGTAAGAGCACTGGAGCGGTGGTTGGACAACAACCATTCGGGGGTGCGAGGGCTAGTGGTACGAATGATAAGGCTGGAAGTATGAATTTGTTGAGCAGATTCGTTAGCGTGAGGAGTTTGAAGGAGGAGTTTGTGACGGTGGGACAGGTTGAGTATCCTAGTAATGAGATCTAGATGGGTTATAAGTATAAGCGGATAATTGGGATGGATGGAAATGTAAGGGCGATTTGAATATATGACATACTGGAAGGGGAGTGAAGGGAAGCGAAGGGAAGAAAAGTTCATTGGAAGTGGTATGCATGAAGTTGAGATTGTTACATACTTTTCGCATTTGGAGTGGCGTTGATAACTATACCATTATGAAATGATGAAAGACATGATATAAGTATCAAGATCTATTCCTAGCCCATAAACCTTTTCCAACAGATATACATCAGTGTATTCAGTAATCTATGGATCGCTGTACTCTCTGCCTTGGATTGAGAAAAACACCAACAACTAATTTGAGTCTCAAGACAACTTTGAATTATTTTGGTTCACAAGTTTCACCTCTTCTATTCTTAGAGCTCCTTGGTATCGACCAAGATTTGATTGAATTCGAGATTCGTATCTTGTAACAAGCAGATCTTTCAAACTTGTATGTACCAACGTACCAAAACATGTTTGTACAATCTGGGTAGGTATCTGCTCTTTGGTTTGTACAAAATTTTAGGATATATTCGGGACCAATCATGGATATTAGCAGATTTTAGGAGATTTCGAATCCTATACAATGCTGTGTTGGAACGGCGCCTACAATTTTCAAGAATTCGTTGTTGTTGGTTGGTATCTTTAATCTTTTACATCAATATTTTCTTTTGCCATTATTTCTCTGTGGCAAAGGTAATACTATGGAACTTACTGTTGATGTAATTACAGAATTCAAATTTTGGATG
Source organism: Rutstroemia sydowiana (assembly GCA_000812895.1). NCBI lineage: Eukaryota > Fungi > Ascomycota > Leotiomycetes > Helotiales > Rutstroemiaceae > Rutstroemia > Rutstroemia sydowiana. Next base: position 37,684 of record JWJB01009972.1, on the reverse strand, counting down.
GGGTGTAGTATGCTCTTAGACAAAGTGTAGACTTCTTTGGCTGTTTAAAAGTGTATTATGAATCTCTACTCTAGGTAAATAAATGGAGGTTGCGGCGGGGTAGAGAAATTGTATGGCCAACGTGAAATTGATGTGTGTGGATGAATCAGTATTATTAATTTCACACCTGGAAAAGAATAGCTGAGCGTATAAAATACATTAATCTCACACCCTATAATTACCCCTCAGCCCCTCACCTACTCCCACGGGCTACGGCTTCTCAGGTTCTCAAGAAGAAGAAAAGAAAAGGGAAATGGCCCCTTTGACTATTTCTAGTAAGACAAAAAAGCTTCAATACATCAAAATAGCGCTTGAGAATTAGCCTATGGCCATTTTAACTTCGAGAAATGCTCTCAACGGAATAAGACGTACCAACATTGATGGTTTGCAAACGTGTACAAATGGGCAAGCACATTACCACCATCTTTCATTTTTCTTTCATTGCTTATTCAGTTTGTTGGTCTGAGCCTTGAAAGTTGAGGCTGTGGGATTACCAACAAGGCTGCTGCTGAATCCTTATCTCTTTCCATGAATCTAGCGAGGAAGAAAGAATCCACATGTTGGAAGATTTGGAGCAACAAGCGATTCCTTCAAGATCCTGAAACTCTAGCTCGTCATTTTATTCCCTTCAAAATGCTATCTTTGCCTATAGTAACTCACAAAATACCTTCGATGGATGCTAAATGAATTCTAGAAGGATTATAGAAGCTTACAAGGAACGCATCTACGCGCCGCTGCGGCCAGATGTGGAGACGATAACATCATATGCTCCTGTAATATTGCACCAATTCTTATCTGTGACGACATTCTTGAAACAAAAAGCTTGGGCGGAGTCTAATACTGACAGGGCTGAGATCTCAAATCTATGTAGGATTGTTGGGAATAGGCAGTGCAGTTCACTCGAATCTACGTATAAATATGTCAACTTTTTCTCTTCCCTGTCTTCAGCCAAAAACATTCTTTACTCTTCACTCTTCATTCTACATACTTTCCTTCACTTTCTTTACATTCTCTCAACCGCAAATATGCAACTTTCATTCCAACTCCTCCTTCCTTTCATTACACTCATCGGGATCGCGTCTTCCGCCCCAGCAGTACCTTTCGCAACACTCGCCATTCCTGCTCCTACCCCTCACCTGATCGAAGCTAGAAATCTTCCTGCTTCTCATCCACGTGTGAGCTATGCAGGCATAGGTCGTGGACGAGCCAAGGCTAGAGATACTTCTGGTCCTAGGCGTGCAAACCATTCCGGTAAGCCGGTGCCAGGTACCAGAGGTGTTACTGTCCGTGATTATCAGCGTCAGCGACGCGAGGAACCAACATCGACCACTACTGCCAGCACTGGTCCAACGATCGCCAGCACCGTCACCACAGATGGCCAAGTTGCGGATATGAGAAGAGCTCCTCAGCCAAAAGTTACTATCTTTCCCGACACCTATCACGAGACTCATGACAACAACTGAGACACCAATGGCTTTGCCTTCGCTTCTCAGCCTACGCCCAGCTCTGTGAGCTGGAAAGGCTGCAGATAGTATTGCCATTTGCCCACGGCTTGGCGACTTTGATCACTTCTACTTGTACGGTACTGTGCTTCTGTGTGCTGGTACCATAGTAGCACAGGGTACTATCTAGTCAAGCATTAGGTGTTTGTTTGTCATGATGCAAGACGTTGATGGTGGTTTGGCGGAAATTGTATGGGGCACTGGATGATTGTGGGGTTTGAGTTTGGAGATCGATGGCAGGTTTACATCAGATGTAATTCCGAGTTAGGTTTTGGGGATCGATGGCAGGTCTACATCAAATGTAATTTGGAGTTTGAGTGTGGCAATTGATGGCAGGTCTACATCAGATGTAATTTGGAGTTTGGCGGTTGGAGTTATCTATATTTTCTTTTGTTGGGTTTGCATGGTAGATATCCATCTGGCGCGCTTTGTTTCACTCAGCTATATCGTGTTGGTCAGGTACCATGATAGCAGATTTAATCATACTTTTCTTTGGACTCGAAATCTCGTCCATTAACCACTTTCCCGAAATGAATTGTGATAGTGATCTTTTGTACTCGTTAGAAATTACATCGTGTTACTTGTCTATTTTGATCCTTTGACGATTCCACATCAACTTGACTTCATTCTTGTTTCTATTCAGCTCTCGTAAGGATAAGTGCCTAAATTAGATTGCTGTTCGTGGAAGAAAGGCGGGGGCATTGACCGGTTCGTGATACGCTTGGTTTGCCCACGGAATCGCCATTTTCCGCCGTCCCTCGCCTTCACTCAAGCGTCGCAAGCTCTCTCCATTCCGCATGAATATATACTCCTATTGTACCTGAATATCAATTGATGTAACAGTGATTGGACTCCGGTGAAAGAAGCAATCTCTAGTTTAAAGCCTAGATACGGGTTTTATAGCCTGCTTCTGCATGAAAAGCTCAAGCTGCCCACTTGAGGTAAAGACTATCAATGTAAAGTTCTCAGTTTGTTGCACATCTTATTACATCTAATCACTTTCATTTGATTTACATCATACGATCTTATACATCTCTACAGATACTACTAGATGATACTTTTTCAATTGTTTTTCTATCCTCGAGCAATAGCTAGCTAGCTCGTTATGATAACAACTTGCTTCGTCCCATTAATTGATATCGGCTTTTCAAAAGGGGATATAAATTCCTTGATTGATGAACGAAGTACCTAATCTAAAGCAGCCAAATGAAAACCGCCTTCTTGAAAATGGCATACACTCGAAACAATCTAAAGAGAATTGTGATGGGGGGGAAATCGTGCTGGACCAGCAAGGACAATAAGCCCAGACACATATTTTAGTCAAACTCGAGACATTAACGCAGGACTCAAAACCTGTCTGCACATCTAGATTGTGTTCTGCTCCGAGATACTGCAAAAATTCTACCATTCATAGAGACTTGAAAGTAGCAGATTCTAACCAACATGATCCTTTTCTCATTACAATAGTAACTCACCGATGTTTACCCCGAAAGAAAACCCAGCTTGCCACTTGACAGTTCGTACCGGATACTCGGTGGATGGGTCAACAGTTGGAAAACCCTTGGCTTATATGACAATGCTACCATTGTGAAATAGTGGAACCGTGAAACCAATAGATACCTGTATTATACTTTCTTATTTATAATACAATACCACCTTGACACTTTCTCCCACAGAATATCCCAGCCCATCCAACACCGCCAAAACTGATAATCCTGGGTGACCCCACTTTACTGGAACATTCGTCGGAGCCGCTCCGCCCTCCTTTAGCGATAATCAAGTGTACGTGGGGGCAACCCACGATTAGATGAATCGAGTTCCCACCAAACAAAATCACTTCTTCCCAGCCCTAGAACGATGTATCTTCTTCCTCATCACGACATTTGAGACAAGTTCATCTTATCATAACCGAGTTCGTATTATCCCTATCCGCATTGAGCTCGTATGATTTTATATTTTAAAGCTTCGCCACGCAAGGGTATTTCTTACTTACATACATACCCTGCATTTGTATTCGCGCTTCAATAGCCCTGCAGTCTTAACCTTTGACACATATGTAACACTCCAACTGTCCGAGGAGAGAGTGGACTGGCCAATCCAACTAGCAGTAACAAATGATCTTAAATATAGTCTGGACTTTGAACCAGATAAGTAGTCCGGACTATTTAATCCGAACCAGTTAATCCAACTCATGTAAACAGATCATTTGGTCCATTGAAAGGTCTAGAGTGCAGTTTGGACTATTAGAATCTTTGCGGCACTCATATCTCGCTTGTATCCATTCGAACATGGCAGCAGAATTTAGGCGAGTAAGGAGACTGTGATATGATATGTGATAGCACGGAAGGTAATGTAAGGTAAGGCATGAGCACTGTAAAGTGATGTGGTGGAGAGATAAGGGTATAGAATTTGCAACCTGTTTGATTGCCCCGATCAGGTAGTATTTGCGCCGAGTTAATGACGTGATTCTCCCTGCCGCTGAGATCCATTATCATTCCTATTCTATTATTGCTTCATCGTCCCAGATGTAACACTATCTCCCAATAGAACCCAGGACAAAAGCCAAATATATATCGTTGGCCAATCTATCCACCTAACCAAACAACAGTAACATGAGCAATATCCAAAGTACGAACCAAAGGCACAGTAACAGTACTGAACCGCCGAAACTAACCTCCAACATCAACCCACCGGGTGACCAACACTATTGATGCACTGACAAACTGCTAAATTCTAAGCTAGCGACTAGATGTATTCATGGCATCGACTTCCTTACATCTCTACAAAAAGAAACCATTTAACGGCAAGTGGTAAGAAACACTTCTCGTGCACATGCATATTTTTCGTTCCATCAGGCTTCACAACAAGGAATGACAGAACAGTGAACCCTCAAAGCAAAAAGCCAACAACTAACCAACCAACATGGTAGTGACAGGCAGTACCCAAGCTCTACCGTTGGTGATTGTTTGGGCTGAGATAATGCTGAAGTAAACCATGCAAGCTCAGTTGGGACCAACAGCGAATACCCACGACTGGGAAGCATCTATACACTTCAAATGGCTACTTAGCAGCTTTTGATAGCCTTTCATAGGATTTGATATTACACAGCTTACAATTGGTTCATTTAACTACCCCCAAATTACTGTCATAACCCAATCCCCAGTTCCAATCATATATGATTCGTCTATTCAACCACTCCCATTCCCAACTAACTCGGCCCTGATTTTCCTTTTGCCCGTGCTTTCCTCCTTCACATCACTAATTCTGACCCTAACCTTTCCAAATAGCTCGACCTTGGCATTTCGACTTCCAGAAGTAGTCAATACGTAATTCTCCGCATCAAAGTCACCCTCCGGTTCTGGTTCGGCGAGATCCTTCAACCTAATCAAACTCTCGATGCCAAACCTGGGTACGAATACCACGAATCCGTTACTGAAAATTTTCATCACGAATCCTTCCTCTTCTACGATGCGACCCTTTAATGCCTGGCCAACGTAGTATTCAATAGAAGCACGCCCTGCTTGTTGTGCGTTACGATGTCTGACATTGATGTTCTTGCAAACACCCTCGAGTTTCCCTTTACTGCGAACAGCTGCGTCGAGAGGTTCGTAGTCGATCGCTGCAGCTAGCTGACGATGAGCAACGAGGTCTGCGTACCGACGAATTGGAGATGTAAAATGTGTGTAAATCTCTGACGCGAGACCATAATGTCGGAACTCAGGGTAAGCTTGGGTGCCCGAGCAAAAGTACTCGGCAGACATCATGCAGCGAGTTGCCATAATTCGAACAAGGGTGTTGAAGAATGGTTCGTTGGCATCAATACAAGTGTCAAGAGAATCAGCCAGCTCTCTTGATGAGCCAACACGAAGTTCGAGTCCACGTTTGACTTTCAGTTGATTGGCGAGCTCTTCGAAATTTGTCTTGGGTGGGGCACCGTGGCGACGGAGCATGGCAGTTTGGGGAAAGGCTGCATAAATCTTTGCGGCCACACTAGTATTGGCGAGAAGCATGAATTCTTCAACCAATGACATAGTATCTAAATGCTTCTTCGTTTTGATGTCAATTGGATCCGATGTCTCCGATTCCATCTCTACTCTGACTTCTGGAGAAGAGAGACTCAAAGCTCCAGCATCCATACGCTTCTGCTTGAACTTTTTCGATAGCATAAGAAGTGTACGTATGGCTGTCGTAAGCTCATCTTGCTGAGAAGCGTCATCTACCCGTAACTGAGCCGCCTCGTAACTGAATGCTTCCCGTGATTTAATCACGGATTTGGTATATTCGGCGTTTATAATCTCCGCTTCTGGTGTAATCTCCCACAAACAAGAAAATGCATATCTCTCAACATATGGTTTCAATGAACAGAGATCTGTGCCAAGTAACATTGGTAACATATCAATCCGCTTATCTACTAAATAAACTGTTGTGCCTCGTATACTTGCTTCTGCATCCATTGCATTATTTGGTTTGACGAAATGTGAGACATCTGCAATGTGCACACCAACCTCGTAATTGCCATTGGGCAAAAGACGTGCATGTAACGCATCATCAATATCTTGACAGCCTATTGGATCAATGCTGCAAATTTCTAAGCTACGGAGATCGCGCCTGTTTTTCCAGCCTGGGTCGTCCTCACTTGCAGGGACCTTCCAATCATGGCCTTCTGCAGGCAGGCAATCTAGAACCGTCTTGGGGAAAGGACGGTATTGTACGTCGTATTCTAAAAGAAGAGCTTCCGTTTCGGCACCTTTTGTTTCAAGTTCCCCAAGAGATCGAACAAAATGACCAACAGGGTATCTGGAGTCTCTATCCCAAGAGTCAATAGTAACTAAAACCCGCTTACCCAGAAGCTCTCCCGCTTGCCTCGTCCGAACACGAATTTTTGGTATTCGCTTGTCCATAGGAATAAGGAACACGGTCTGTTGCTTGCGCCCTTGTTTCACAGATTGGCTGACCGATGATTCGTCCACATGACCAACGTATTGTCTCCAATTGCGCTTTACAACACCAACAACTCTGGCAGTGGGCTGCGGGCGATTTTCGGTGCCTTTGCTATGGGTCTTCTTTACTTCCTCCTGCAGCGCACGTCGCTCTCTTTCGGTAACCACGGCCTCCCCCTCCTCTGCATCGGCGTTTTCATCCTTGTTCAATGCTTCTTCTTCAATAATCTTTGTAGATGGCTCTTTCCATTGGTCCTTTGGAAGTACCTCGATAACAACAACGTCGCCCTGCACAGATCTATTGATGTTTTCTCGACCAAGGACGAGTAACGATTTGTCGAAAGCAGGTACGTTTACAGAACCCTCTAGATAGTTGTATGGAGAAACATTGAATATGCCCTGATGTAACGTGCCATTCTTTACTCCCGTCATCATTTTCGAGACTGAAAAGTATTCTGAGTACAGGTTATCTGACGCTTTCGCATCCCTAAGTTCGCGCCCCTCTTTTGCTTCACTGATCATATCAAGTAATTGATCCGCATTTTCTAAACCACTCACATACTCTCTCACGGAGCATGCTTGGATCCCATCTTGTTTTGCCTTTCGCAGATTCTCCTTATCATCACTAAGCATTACCACAGCAGGTATCTTCTTTGAGTTGCCTTTCTGAGACGTCATTGCTTTTGTAATATGTTCGCTGTACCACTTCACCGCACGGCGAACGGCTCTATCGTTTCTGTCATTGATTGTCTCTCCAGTCTCCCTCACCACATAAGTTTCTAATCGGAAGTCGTTGAAAAAAACATAGAATCGTTTATCCTCGCTTTTCGTGAGGCCAATCAGACGATTGTAAAGTGGTAACGATCGGTTCCGTAATTCTTCTAGTACAGTCTGCAATATGACAACATCATAAAAGGCTGATGCATGTTCAAAGAGATCGAGAGCGTTCAATAGCGCATTGGTATCTGGAATAAGGTAGTGACCTTGAGGGTATGCTTTCGTGCCAGCAGGGGTTTCGGACAAAACGAAGGGTGGCACTACATTGTAGGTAAGTCCCTCTACCATGGGTAAGTACTAATATCTAGGATTGAGCTTACCAACACCAGCTGCATCTGGTGGCGCGGTCGCGAGGCAACTTTTGCAGAGTTTTGAGGAGCAGGGAATATCTTGGCGAAGATATAATTCACGAACAATCTTTTGTACTTTACCACTTTTAGTAGATCGTACATATACTTTGCTGGAAATATTCGATGTATATGGATCAGAATCCAAAGATCGTTTGAGACTTGTCATATTGAATGAATTGATAATATATTATTTGAATAGTAATTATGGAGCTATCACGGTATTTGGAAATTTCAGCACAAGAGGTTTAAAAAATTGATAGGCGCCGAAAAGCGCTTATTCGCTTCTCTTATCGGCACTGTATCTTGGACGATAAGAACTATAAGTACATAATCCGTACCTACCCCTACTTAGAGCTACAAATCTCACTACAGGTACTCGTATCACTGTATCAATGATAAGGTTCGTCCCATAAAGCTAAGATAAATCCAAAAAACGCCTGAAACATGCTATATAGTGTAATGAGTGTGAGCTCTAATTGAACCTTTACTAGCCCAAATTTTCAAGTATTACCAAAAAGTCACTTGAGGCTTTTTTGTACCGGGAAGAACCTCATAAACCGTTTTTATTTATATTTAAGGCTTGAGGCTTAAGATTTTCGTTCTTAAGATCCGTCGATCTGGTTCACGATATTAATTAAATGTAACCAGCACTTCAGCAGCACCGTGACCATTTTTCGAGTTTCTTAAGTATTCAACCACTCAGCTACAACTTAGATCAAGTAGAAGTTGGTAGGTATGTATGTATCCATGGTTCGAATGACCCAAGTATTCAATGCTCTTTTCCCCCTCCTATAGAGATGTTGTGCTTCATAGATCTTTATCGAAGTACGCTCTTCGTATAGTACAGTGCAGTACAGTACGGGTATATCACCAATACTCGATATAATAATGAATGCTATACTAATACCCACACCACTACTACACCATTACACCTACACTATACTACACCACACACCACACCCACTCTACATTCCGATTATGCATATTGACCGTTTGTTATGCGATATATCGTTTATCTATAGTTACATACATGATGTGATGCTTCCTGTATACTGAAATGTAGTTAGTTACCTTTCAAATGTTGGTGTCACTTGACTCCCGATATCCTGGAAATAGGATACCTAGCAACTAGGTAGTTAGGTATCTCGTGGTAAATGAAAGATTCTTATTTGTTATGAGTCAAACTTCAAGAAGCCTACTGCACTGCATTGTTTAGCTGCTTGCTCTTTTGGTCTACCTGTCTTACTTCATTTTGGACTATGTACTCGTGATATATAGATAATAGATATATTATGTACTTATCTTCCCTTTCCATGATTTTACGCCATCATGCACCACAATCAACGAGGCTCGGATAAGAATTATCTCTCCGAATTTTCTTACGGTCTCTTAAACATGGCTGGCGGAGTATGCTAAATTTGTTGCATCATGTCTTAGTTGTACATGAATATTGTTTCCGTTGAAGAATCAAAACCACTACATGCTCGTAAAAGCTGCAAAATATCTACTACCTGCTGTAGTAGGTAAAAGTATCATTTGATTTTGTGGGGTACATACAGCATTAGTTCTATAGGTCGTCAGTTTCAAGGAATGGAATTGAATAGAAGATAGAAGTGGGATGTATGTCTTAAATAAAAACGAATGTGAGTGATTGCAGAAGATCTCCCGCATTTTACATACCTTAGTCTAACGACTATCACATTGGAAAAGCAGTAGAGAGAAGTAGATGCAATCTAATCTAATACGTCGAGGTTAAAAACATTTTCTACGTATTTTCCTACCACAGCCACTCACAGCCTCTGATGTTGTGCATCAAAATACGCAAAGTTTCTCGCCGCTGAGGCTGGTGATTTAACTTGTAAAGTTATTTTTGTACCCACAAAACTGAAAAAGGCATTTAGGTGCCGAAGAAATTATGGGATGAGCAATATCCCCCTACCCCCCATCTAATCTTTGACCAGGGGCCTTCACAACCACCAAGATCGGGCTAAAATGTCTTGGTTTTTAGCTCAAAGTCTAGGATTAGATTGATCCTATGACCATATGCAAGCGCGGCTCTGCCCGTATCAATGAAAATCGAGAATTGAATGGAACTTGTCGATCTGCCGCGTTCATCACAAAGTGGAGTTTTAACTTTTCACCGCTATTCAAGTCATCTGTACCCGCTAAAATTGGGTAGAACTTCTCATGATAACCAATGAACTTCTTCAGAAAAACATCTTTTGTGAAGCAAGGAGGCGGTACGGGTAGCCTTTCGGTAGGAGCTCAGCATGATCCTAGAATATTTGTCTAGCGCGGCAGATGTGCACAGTCATCTCTACTGCCGGTTTCAATATTTCCATACTAGGCTATCTCAAACATCTAACAAAATAATTTGCAAAAGTGGTAATGTGTAATGATAAGCGCCTATCGTATTGCGTTAAACAACTATCCACAAGAAGAGGAAATTTAATCCAACCATTATGTTCGTTTTATCAAAAATTGTTTAATGTACAGTAAGGCAAGTCACTGTAAGTGATACTTTGCGGCCCAGAACAATTGATTTGTCCTCGTATATATAGTAATCATCACCGCGGCGTGGTACGAAAGGGATCGAGGATTGAATTGGAGCTAGGATGTGATTTGAGCGGCCAATTTGACAGGCGAGACAGGGCAGACAAGTAGAGGGGCCGAGATCTCCTCGTAAAAGGAAAAGGTGCCGAGATGACCCTGAACAAAATATGGAGAATCTTGTTTCCGAAAATGCCGCAAAGGGAAGTCGATTTCTCATGATCTAATAGCAAGGTTTCAGTGGTGGCTTTCGCAATTGTGACTCAATTGAACTATATCAACATTAGCCAATATAGAGAATTTTAGCCAATAAGAAAAGTAATGGGAATCGCAAACATCATGATTATAAGCCTCCTGACCAATACGACGTCTATCTCAACTGGATTCCTGTTGCTGATATCTCTTTTGCGAATCATAATTGTTGCCTGTCTTGACTTTCACGAAGTGCCGCACAAGCAAAGTTGGAAGCTGTGTGATAATCCCTCCATGGCTGAACAGCCTTGCTACTTTGAAGTAGAACTACATGCGGCTAGTATGCGTACCTACCCAGTTACCTTTTACTCCCCTCGGTACATGTTTAAATCTAATGAATAAATTAGCATTGGATGAATCTTGTTCAATTACCTGCAGCATCAGCACTAACCGAAATAATTTAACAACTTCAGATAGGTATATTTGGCATCGGAGATACTGCTTCAAAATAGAATGTTGAAGGCTGAAGCCATAAAAGTTGTGTCAACGTGTCAAATCCCGGAAATTTCCCATAAAGGATAGTGATGTATTATCGTAATCTGGAAAAGAATTGGTCGGTTCGGTCCAATTTACACGACGGTCTATGAGTCCAAATTGGGCGAGAGACATTGTAAAGTTTTTGGAGCTGCAGATGTTACCCAATTGGGGAATCACTAATCAAGCGAGCTTTGGGGTTCGACATACACTAGTATCGTCGTAGTGAATGTACGGGGATGGGATACTGCAGGCTGATCTCATCCGTAGTCATCCTAGGTATCCTTGAAGAAATTGTGAATCCTTGAATTCGTTTACCCATCTTTTCCTTCACCTAGCCTAGTGTATCTATCTGTATCTCAAAGAGAGAAGAGTGAACGAATCTGCCTTGAAAAAGGCAACATCTTGCACTGTACGAAGTAATTAGGTAAGGTTAGATATTGATAATTGTTAACATCATCACATTGCATAGTTTAGATTTAGTTCTCCGAACTAGGGTCATTCTCTCGGTCTTCTTCCTTTTATGTTCATGTTCTCAAATGTCCCAGTGATCATTCATTGATTGGTGCCCCACCCGAATTACGATGTTAAGTGGTCGAGTCGGCGCATAACCTGGAACTTCTAACTTGACGTTGTATCCCAGAGCCTAAGAGGGTGAAGAAATCTGTTGTGTCAAGAAACACGCCCCGATCAAATGCCTGTAAATTTCTCAACCAAAAAAAAAACCCATATGCCTTGAAACATAGATCATTCAGATTTATTCATCTCCATCTTGTATCAACTCAGGAAAGTGTGATCGGGATACTTCTTCCGATGGTACATTTTATAAAATCTTCAAGGTTGATTTGGTCTAAATGACTTAGGGGAAACGGCGCTTAGTTCAATACCACTTACATTTGACCTCTTAAAACCCTCATAATTTTATGAGCTTCTTCAAACTTTTATCTTAATCTTATTCTAAATTTCAACCAGTACCTTTTTTGCTAAGCCGCCGGCTTGCTTCAAGCACTTTCGTTCCTCATCCCACACATCCGCATATCTTTAACAAGTAATTCATGCAAGCAAGCTCGTGGGGACCTGTCCGTCATACCCGCCCGCTAGAATCCTTTTGACACCCTAGTTAATTATCCCACGAGTCATACTTTAGTCTGGCGAACAGACTTTATACCAAGGTTAAGAAAAGATGAATATATCTAAAGATCAGATATCTGAGCTTATTAACCTTTAGACATTTTGCAGCCTAATGCATCCGAACTGAACTGTCAAAACATCGCAAAGTCTTGGTAATATCTTTAAATATCTTTTTGAAATGTCGAAGTACCTCAAGAAGCAAGCACAGCAGGTAACTGTGCACGGCGACAATTTTCATCCCCGGATTCGAGAGGACCACTTCGGACTTTAGATCTGGGATCTTTAGACCTTGAACCTTGAAGGCTTCATGGATATCGTCAATCGCGCATTATCATCGAAGGATAGAGCAACTTACTGCACAGTGCATATATATTACTACTGTATGAAGGCAACGACTCTATCATAAGAATGGATATGAATTTCAGATTAGCCAATTAGATATATCTAAGAAAAAGGTCACAAACTACAAAACTTATAATATTTCCCATATATAATAATACTCCCTCTTCTGGCCATGGGAAAGGGTTTTCATTTACCTCTTATAATCTTCCTGTAATATTAAATCTCGGACATTTTGTAGAAAAGAACTGGGGATAAATATATCTTATTGGTGGCCAAAAATCATTCCCAGCACCCCTCGTCAGTTGATTCTCCAATCAAAATATCATTAGAAGAAAGCTAGGAGAGCTAGGGAGATATCTAGAACTTCTTCAGGCGGAGGGAAATAAATAAAATAAAATCAAGATTAAATAATAATAAAAACGCCTAGGCTCTTGTATTATTTTGATTACGGAGCAGAGAGAAGTACTTTCCAAAAGATACTTACTCTCTCTCTTTATTTTTTTCCCGTACCGCGTTACCGTACCTCTTCCTTGCGTCTGGCGCAGCATGTCCTTGCGTAGCATTTGTCGCAATGCGCAACAAGGTCCGTGTTTGATAGAGAAAGGAGAAACAAGGCTAGGAACGACTAGCAACTTAGCAAGAAATGAAAGAAGAGGAGATAGATGGCCATTTATTGAGATATCTATTATTTTGTTCGGCTTTTGAAGGGAAGGCAAGGCAAGGGGATTTGATCAGACTAATCAAGTTTTCTTCACTCATAGCTCCCCCTCCCCCTGCCCCTCCCACTACCACTACCACTACCACTACCGTCACATTTTCATCTTCCATCTATTCCTTGAATGGAGGACTAGAAATAAATTTATATCCATATTCCTATCTCATCGCAAAGTAACGTTTAACGCAACGCAACGCAACGCAAAGGAGTCTCGCTTGGAAATTGACTAATAATTAAATTCCCTTCTACCCTTATCATTTGATCCAAGAAAGATGAAGGAGACCAATTAAAAACTTCATTATTTTTAACAAAAAAAAACCACCCCTCAAACAAACAAAAACAAAAAATAAAAATCATCAAAGCTTTCATCTAGCCTCTCTATCTCTCTCTCTCCAGTCTCCAGTCTCCAGTCTCCACCATATCTTTTTTGATTTTCCCACTGGTTCATGAAATATAAAAGTCATCAAAGAAAAAAAAAGATCGTGGGGCTATAACTTATAACTTGGCTCGTGCTTACCTGATTGATTCAATCAACTCATTGGAAGAAAAGATTCCCCCCTCCTTCTCTTTCACTTCCTCTTCTCTACCTTACTACTTACTTACCTTATTTGATATTACCATTTATTACCATTACCATTATCTCTTCATATTAAATACCTTTCTTTACATTTCCAGTTTTCAAACATCTGACAACATAAAAATCCTTATACAATATCATCATCATCTTCTTCATCATCATCATCTTCAATAACCACAAAATCCCAACCTCTATATATCTTGAAATTGTTGATTTACCTCTTATTGTATATACTTTTGTCGCATACTTCTTCGATACTACTACTACCACTAACCATCCCTACTCTCAACTATTGGCTATTCAAAAGTACTCTAGTATCTCTTTAGTATACATACATACAGCTATCGCAGATACGAAACCTGCAGGAAAAATAATTAAAGGATATTCTTAAATTCTTACCTTCCACCATCAAAGATATACATATTTTGTACTTATGAGTATTTTTCAATACAAATCTTCAACATATCGAGGCCATCAGCTATTTCGACTTCGAATTCGACTCCGACTTTGACTTTCATTTCAAAGGAAAGATATATTAAAATTATCGACAACTTCAATTTATATCCATTCCTATATCATTCGGTTGCCTGGTTTTCTAGTCCTCTAGTACTTTTGTATAGGTTGAATTGGATTGATTTGGTATGGTATGGGTCTGGTCAGGTCAGTCAGGTCAGGTCTGATCAGGTCGCAGGAAAAGTTCGCCATTTCCCATTTCCCGGGGATCCAATAAATCGAGATCGCCCGTTCAAGGGTCGTTTTATTCCCTTATCCGCTTGGCGTGGTATTAGCAAACTTTCGGCCAAAGAAATCCACTTAGTTTACTATATACCTATACCCATACCCATACCCACCAAAAGTCAAGCACGAGCGAAAGTGCCCGCATGCATGGTGCAGAACAAATCGGTTCATTAAATGCAGCTAAACGGCTCTTCAGCCATCATATCTTGGAGCTTGCAACTCCTAGATTTTTTTATTTGCGACAGAAGCGCAAACGCGCCCGGATATGAAATTGTGAAGACAAAGTATTGTATTTGCGTCGCCTGATAATTTTGTCGTCTTCTCTATTCATCTTTCCATATTGCACCACATCAGCAACTTGTTGCGTTGCACATTTCCCGTCATGTACTCGGCCGTAACAAACGGCATTGGAGGGGGTGGCAACCAAGGAACATTCCAACCGACAACCATTAATCCTCAAGCTTTGAATCAAGGTAACTAATAACTACTTCCACTATTAGCACATTTCCAATAACTTCAGACGATACCGAACATTTTTGGGAGAATATGATTCATTTAAGGGAATATCCTTACCGTTAATTAGAATGTATCACTGATGTCTGTTTCTTGGTAGGAGCTCTTTCTAGCCCCTCAACCGGAATTTCACAAAATGAAACCCCTCGAGGTATCAAGAGAAGTCGTACTCCTGATACTACTTATAGCGAGTTGCCGTCGGGAGAAAACTTGGCAGAAGACGGTATGTCCACTTTACTCATATATCTCGGCCTTCGCGTTACTTTCGCGCCGGTAGCGATATGTTACATGCGCTCGTTACCTCAAGGTTTGAGAGATTATGTCAATGCTAATGTCTTATGCTAGGTGACTCAAAGCCGCGAAAGCGAGGGCGCCCGATGAAGACAAAACCACCCGTATCAGACACTCCACAACAGTCCTCGATGTCGCACTCCGTCCAAAAGGTTACCCCACAGACTTCCCAATCACATAGCTCCACTTTACCTAACCAGAAACACATTATTACACCCACTCAAGCATCCCCACCCAAGGCTACCCCAACTAAATCTATCATCAAAGCTCTACCGACTGTAAGGGATCATACTACCGATCAACTAACCGCAGAAGGCGACGAGTACATTCCACGAGAATATGATGATGCAGGCGAGAAGAAGGTTAACGCTACTGGCCATCTTTCAAATGGTCGTGAATATAAATGTCGTACATTTTTTGTGCCAAATAGAGGAAATAAGCTGTTTATGCTGGCCACCGAATGCGCAAGGGTTTTGGGTTACCGGGATTCATATCTTTTGTTCAACAAAAACAGATCTCTTTACAAGATCATCGCGACTCAAGCCGAAAAAGAGGATTTGATACACCAGGAGATTTTACCATTTTCTTACCGATCACGACAAATAGCGATAGTTACAGCAAGATCAATGTTTAGACAGTTTGGTAGCAGGGTTATTGTTGATGGACGCCGTGTTCGAGATGACTATTGGGAATCAAAAGCACGAAAACAGGGCTTTACCGAGGAAGATATGGCCGGTGAAAAGAGGCCCGGCGCAGCAAAAGCCAGGGATGCAGCAGCAGCAGAAGCAACAGCTTCTGCGAATGTCGCTTTAGCCCAATATGGAGATATCATTCACAGCAACAGCCATGGAGATTATGTACATTCGCACCCACAAAACATCCAACCCAGTATGATGGGAGTGTCTATGCACAATCAACTCCCAATGATACAAGAGCAACCTGACATGCGTCTGAGAGACTATAGCAACATACAGCGCCCGAGACAAGAAATTGCTGGGCCAGCCTATCAAGACCGGATACAACCTAGTCAATTATCAGAAATGCAAACTCACGCGCATCAAACTGCGGAATATAATAAGCAAATAAATCAACAACGAGGTCGCAGCCATGATTATCTGCATAGAACTTGGTCTCGCACCCACGAAATTCATCAGCCGAATTTACCTATCGGCACTAACGATGCTCTACCAACAACGCAAGCTCTGCAGTCCCCACGCACATCTCAAAGCATTGTGCAACAACCTGCACCGGCCCACCAAATCTCACAGCATCTCTCGTATTCACAGGCACCAAATCAACAAAGCACAGTTGCGCAACCGCCAAACAGAGCTGCATCATCAAGCTCTATGCGGGCGGAGATGCCTGGGAGATCGCCAAGTTTACCAGCTTCTGCGTCGACAACCATGGGTCAGAGTGCACACCCATACCAATTCACAGGTCAGAACCAAGTCTGGTCATCAGGCCAATCTCAACAATCTCCCCAGCAACATACATTTCCAAGCTATAGTTCCAACCCCAGTCAACAGTCACCTCATACTCAGCAGCCTCCTCACCAACAACCACCTCAGTTACGGCATTCTGGAAGCAATCCTCAAATGCAACCCGCGCTACAATATCCTGGAATGCAGCCGATGAGCCAAACATATCCTGCATCTAGTAGCGGGTTATATCGGGGAGATCAGGGTACGCAGCAATTCATGCAGCCAGCAACTTCCGGTCCTCAATCTGGCACTCAGGGCTGGGCTTCACAGCAGCCACCCGGGTCTAGTGCCTCTTGGGCTTGGCCAGGCCAGCCGCAATGAAGGAAGTGAAAGGACACAAGCAAAACATATGAAAATTACAATGGGCGAATACACAGCAGGAAGAATCTTATGTTCATCATAGCCTTATTCCCGATGATTGCGATTCTGATTGATCTACCGTGTAGATGGTGTTGGCGTCGTTGTTGGTTCTGGTTTCCTAATATTCTTTACAAGCACCATTTGTTTATATAGCTACAGCATATTTCACTTTTTTGTTTTTTCTTATGCACTGTCTGTGCATGTAGTGCGATTATACCTCTCTTGTTCTTATTCTTATCTTTCTTAACTTGTTTTTAATTATTTTTGTTCATTTTGAGCTTCACTTTACTCATTTCTGTCGTTTTTCCATAAAGGGAATTCGGCAAGTCTGTATGTGGACTTTATCATCCTCTCGCGATACTTCATCACTTATCTATTCAACTCAATTCTCAATATGGGACGGGATCTAGTGAAAGCAAAGCGCCGGCATGCAAGGGCTGGTCTTGGGATTATTGATTTGAATTTGCGTTGCGGCATGCATCGGAAGGGTTTGGGGGGCTATGGCATCATCATCATAAGAATACTTGGGATAGGATGGCTTTTTTTTTCTGGCTAGGGACCTGGACACGGATATGGAATATGGGATACACATGTTACGTTTGATCTGCTTTTGACATACACTACATTATTGCTTTCTTCTGTATCTAGGCAAATGTGGGATGACGGAGTTAAGTGGATATTTGATATGTAGCGATGGATGGATGGATGGATGGATGGATAGCTGGCAGGCAGGCTATGGTTGCAGACATAACACAATTAATTCTTTATAATGGATACTACTGTATCCAATTTCTCCTTGACAAGAACTTTCCGGCTGCGATGGTTGCTTGATTGATATGCTGTGCTGTGCTGTACTGTCACATTGTGATTAGATGGTGTAGATAATGTATTGATTAGCGAAGCTGAGATAGGAAGTATTTCAACCGTGTTAGATAGGCACATCCCCCAAATAATAATCTTCATATCATACTGTAGGCTGTGGCTCCAGGTACAGTATGAATCCTTACATGTATGAACGGCTGCAGGAGACTCTCCTGTACTAATTGAAATTCAGTGCTCGAAGACCTCACAGCCTTCCATGCCCCCAAACTACACACTTTGGCCCCCAAGACGTTGTTTCATCAATATATACCGAGGTATTTGTGATGGGTATATCCAATCCTTTCTACGGAGATTACTTAGAGTGGGTTGCAGATAATGAGTGCCTCTCGGCATTCTCAGGTTTCCCCTCTAGGCCATCTTACCTTGTATTACCCCACCCCATATCCCAAATTGAGCGAAGGGGCCGTTGATATGGGAACACTTGTTATTCTACAGCAGCTTGTTTCATTCTTTGCTACTCTTCTATTGCTGGTGTGACGTATATACTTAGATGTGCATACTAATTCGCATCCTAACCACTGAATTCTCAGGTCAATACTCTATTTGCTACGGCTAAGGATCGATCTTGTAATATGCATACAGCACTGTAGTGAAGTTCCAATTCTGATGAGACGAAGAGGCTTCACTATCATCACAGTATCATCAAGTTTCAACGCCGACAGGTATAAAAAGCATAATTTATCGACCTGTGAGTTTATTAGAAACGGAGAATATGCACGGCTCTAGATCCTTTCCGCTGGTCTGGTTACATTGACTTTCTTTACACTTTCTTTCATTTCTATGTATGAAATAGAGTATATTTGATAATGAGTGGTATGCTACGATACGCTAGTTCTATCAAAAACACACGAGGCTCCTACAACTCCTACCGTAGTCTCTGCTCCTGCCATTACCTTCTGTTCCTCATCCCGTTCCTGCATCGCCTCACCTTGCCTCTTTGCCGCAGATTCCACGGTGCGTGTGATGTTATATCCATCTTGCATCGCATTTCGTTTCATATGATATATCACTGCATACATAGCATTATACCCAACTTTCTCATTTCCATTCCCTACACGTTCAACTCAGCATTTCTATTTAAGACCACCATGCCGCCTCCTTCCTGCAGATGGATTCTTTACTTGTCTTTATCTGTACCGAAGCATACTGCACTGCATTAAAGTGACATTATAATCACATCAACCGCTCACTGCAGTAACGAGATAAGGATTCATTCATCTATCATTTCAAGTTTCCTCTCCCCTTGTACAGCTGTTTTAACATTTACAAGCCTAGCTACCAACAGCCTAACTGCTTAACTGCGCCCCAATTCTTCAACACTTCTTCATCACCCATGCATATTATACTATACATGCGCACCCACATCAGAATTCGCCGGCGGGGAAGCAAGGAGATAGATACCCGTACAGGAGTAGAGACGCACTAACACTAAAACTTATATCTTACATGGTTTTGTATAGTACATACATATACGATAATACGCTATCTCCCTCTCCACGCCGCACACCACGATATAAATACAAATACAACACCCCTCCATATAGATAAACATCCATACACATACACACACCAAAGAAAAATAAGTACAGTAGTATTTCAAATAATGAAACAAGAAAATGATGAGCGTGGATATAGACGCAGAAAGTTAGTTTACCCGGTCCATTTGCGTGCTCCCTAATACGATGGTACGTAGTATCAGACATCCATCCATTCTTTCCTTCACTCATGACCAACCATCCACTTATTTCACTGACTTCAGTTACCGCAGCAAAGTTTCAATTCATCTCCATCCCAAAAGCGCCGTTCCTGTACAGCAATCGTTGTATGCCACTAAACGAATCTTGCAAAGTAATATCACAAAATTAAAAAGTTATTGTGATTCATTTTTCGACCCCTCTACTTACAGCGTTGTATTGTATTTGCTCAACCTTATAACCCTTCGAATCTGCCTTTTATGTATAGTAGTAGTAGATTGTAACCCGACCCCCTCATCCCCACTCTTACCCTTTCACCAATCAAACCTCGCATACAGTATTCTATGTATTGAAAACAGCCCCCAAAGCAAAAAAATCCACTTCGCCTTCAAAATATCACAATACCACCCCAACCCCCAATGCTGAAATTTCACATTGCCCAATTTGTAGTCCCCATATCCAAAACCAAGCTATCCCAAACCCAGCAAAGCCCTCTAGACTGTCTAGTATGTACAGTATTGTGTGGTATCAATGCAATGCAATATCGACCACCCAATCTATCTCTATCCGTCCGTCTAATGATAGGCATCACCATGTGCCCACCATTCTACATTTTCACTATGTCTTAGATACCGATAAGACGCTTCTCTCTTCTAACTGTCATCAAACTTGTACTAATCTTAAACCCCATTCTTGCCTCGAAGACATAGGTCTGTGGCCAAGCATGTATCTTTTCCAATATCTCTTCACACTCTAGTACTTTTTTCTTATGGAACTCTGCACGATCAGTTTTTTCTTCTCCTTCCGTTAAATCATTTGGCGGAGAATCTTTCTCGTGCCAATTTATACATGCCAATTCGTAATAGGCAGATGGCAGCTTCCAATCATCGCGAACCGCAGGGCGACCACGATATCTACGGATTTGTTAGCTTTTTATTAATGCAGGAAACTCAGAATGAATGCATATACCTTTCGGAATCAACGATCTCTTTCGTAAGTAACTCCCTAGATTCATCCAATTTCCCTAGATTCCTCAGCATACAAGCTCTCAGTAGTGATAAAATCGTAGCATCCTCCTCATCCGCAAGACATTTTTCTGGATTGGTCATTCTCTCTTCCCTCAAACACGCTAGAGATCTTTCTAATTGCTCTGGACCAGATTTCTGAACTCCGTTCCAGAAATATATCATCTCCACATACGGACTTGGGCCTACCACATCTGC
Source organism: Rutstroemia sydowiana (assembly GCA_000812895.1). Classification (NCBI taxonomy): domain Eukaryota; kingdom Fungi; phylum Ascomycota; class Leotiomycetes; order Helotiales; family Rutstroemiaceae; genus Rutstroemia; species Rutstroemia sydowiana. The sequence continues at coordinate 16,853 of JWJB01009972.1, read as the reverse complement.
TAAATCTACACCCCAACTCTTAGCTCTCTGCTCCCATTTTGCAACCTTGGAAACGATGTAGATGTCGAAAGGGAGTTGCTTGGCCATGACTTTCTGTTTACCCGCCATAGGGGGGGCCGAGAGAAAGAATTTGGTGGCTTGTTCTCTGAAGCTTAATGCTTTCTCAGGATCAGAAAGACGCTTGTCGCGGTAGAGTTCGAGACATGAACAGCCAGCCAAATACGCATACATCGCTGGACTCCAAGAACTCAATACCGAACATTTTACCCAAGCTTCTTTGGAAGCGAGATAATCATGAAGGAATAGAGTGGTAAGAGCAAACTCAAAGGTGTTTATCATGGTGATTTGCTTGATCTCACTTTGAGCATTTTCTTTTAGAAGTTTGACTGCCCCATTGAGATTTTTATTGTGGGATAGCATTTGCGCTTCTTGAAGTTTCCACAATCCAGAATCGGGGTACCGAGTCCTCATCTGAGCCAGGAGGGCTTTGCACTTCTCCGTAGGGTAGCCGCAAATATCATCTTCTGCTGCAGCATCCGTAGCTAGGATGTCGCAGAGACCCACAAGACCATTGTAGAAACCGAGCAAAGAAAGAGCGGCTATAGCACTGTTGAAGTTGCTATACCTTGTCCCCTGCCACAATAATTTGAAGCCTCGCTCTCGGTCTCCCTTAAATCCAACAATGTACAAAATCTTATTGAAAACCGGGTTCTCTATCATAGAGAATACGAGAAGCAGAAGACCACAACATGTAGCAGTGCCGGAATGTATGAAGATATCTGTATGTGAGGTGAACACTTTCGCGGCAATCTCTTCATCAATATCTAGAGGATTAGTAGGCGAATTAGATGATGGTGGTCTAGACACATCGACAAAGGTACCATCCGATTCATCGCCTTGTTCATTGACGTCTGAGGGATGCGCCATGTCCTCGGCAGAAATCTGTGCGGGTCTAGCCGACCGATTGGTAGCAAGTGAAACAGTACTAGATTTGGCGAATTTCTCCAGGTATTTAGTTTCCAGATCCAATATCCCGTTCAGCGTAAGGTATGCCTTCCTCAGTTTATAGAATCCCTTCACTGCCTCTGTTATACTTCCGCTGAGAACTCCCGTAATCGCACTCGTCAATTGGGCCCTGCAAATATCTGGGTCAGTTAAGTCTTCCACCCAAGCTACGACCCGCAAACTTACACACAATAACAGAGTAAATACTCCGTTCCTGGTGGATACACAGATGACTGGAAAGCTGCTGGTTCCTTCTGGGCCTTTTTCATATCATCCCAACTCTTAGTCTCAGCCACCAACAACACTGCCGATGCCTCTTTTAACAACTCCTTCTCTACCCCAAGCATCGCAGATATGAATCCCGATATACCTCTTCCGAGATGATGGTACGAAGAATCTTGTAGTCGTAATATCTTGTCCGCTTCGGCGATATCGTCATTCAAAAGCTTGAGCATCGCATGCTCGACTTCTCGCAGGTGTTGCTCTTCATTCGCTGCTACCATTGTAGGCGGTGCCTTTGCAGATTTGAACCAACGACTCATCTTGACAAGCTTGTACTTCACGTAGCAGATATCCGTTCACAGTTCTAGACGGTCTATTGACCTGAGATGGCACGAGACGTAGTAGAACCATCCGCTTTATAGAGCGAGCCTTGGTTTTTAAAGCAGATATTGAAACACCAAATTGGTCAAAGAGTTGGACATGAACTCTCGAGGGCAAGCTTTTACTTTAGGCCAATGCAAATATAGTTGGCTTTCCTGTTCGTGAAACAGACAATCGATCGAGAAGCCCAACGCCGTTGGAGAATGCGGGGCAGTAGTATACGATACCCACAGTAGTCTGGTACCTGAAGAACGATTAACGATGGGTAAAGTTGAAAATGTGATTTGCTCCTAGAAAAGAATGAGGATGAAATTGGAATAATATCTTTGAATTTTTTGGTACAAAATTCTATTTTAAGGAATAAGAGCCCATTCATAAGATTTATACAAGAAGAAGAAGAAGGAAGAAAAGTACTAGGTAAGTAAGAAATAGGGTGAATAAGTAAATGACATAGAGTAAGTATTGAATTGACTCGTACACGTACCATAAATTACCGTACTAACTACACATTGAAAACCCAGGGTTGGTACTTCCGTAGTGCCCCAAGCATTATGATTAGGTAGTTCGTAGTTTATAGAGCTTTTAACCTTACAGTAAAAAAGAAAATACCTGGCTACCGTAAGAGCCGACTCAAGGCAGAAGGACGCTAGGAATACCATGAAAAGGTTCCATTATTAGTAACCCATTCCATTCAATTTCCATGCCGATGCGAGCTAGTAATTAATATCAATCATCACCAAATTCACAAAACATAACTGCACCAACTCTGAAATCTATCTCTAACCAGACACCAACCAATCTCATAACGTCGCATCCTCTTATCTTCAATAATCATGTCTGCAGCACCAGCTTCTGGCGCGGTTCCAACAACCAAAGCCACCACTAACGATAAATCCACAACGGCTGATGCAAGCAAAGATCAGAAGCCAGCTACTATGTTGGAGGAGGATGATGAATTTGAAGATTTTCCTGTAGAGAGTATGATTTATCTTTCATTACCCTAGTCCCTCTATTCTCTAGCTTGCCAGTCAATTATTTCTAGTTGAGATGGGGACAGATGTGCCCAGCAGAAATTGATGCTAACGACTTATTTGTTGGAATAGATTGGACACAAGAAGAGACAGAGGTACCTGGTGACAACACACATTTGTGGGAAGAAAGTTGGGATGATGACGATACAAGTGAAGACTTTTCGGCGCAGTTGAAGTAGGTTCTATCAGGCTATCCATCGATGGGCTATGATACTAATAGTCGTAGGGAGGAATTGAAGAAAGTTGAGGCGAACAAGAAGAGATGAGGAGGGCACATGGGGTACACTGAGAATTATGCGCCGAGCGAGTCCGGTCCGATTGATGATGTTGAAAATGGAGTTTACGGGCATTGCGATACCATACAAATACAACTACAACTACAACATGACGGTACAATACAATATTACTAGAATGTTACAGCATGCAATGGGCTCAGATGATTCTCATATCTATAATGATTCTATTTTGTTTCGTTCCATTTGCGCTGTCTAAAGTTCAAGCTCATGATTTCATTAAAGACTGGATTTATTTGGACGGTCTGAATTCATCAGAACCTGACCGATACATTGAACCTCCATATTACTTACTCGATAAAGCACTAACACCAGGAAGGTCTTTGCCCTCGAGCAATTCAAGGGAAGCTCCACCACCAGTTGATACATGGCTGAGCTTGCTCTCAACGCCATACTTGGCAGCCACGGTGGCGGTATCACCACCACCGATGATGACAATCTTTCCGGCTTGAGCGGCCTCAACAGCGGCATCAAGGGTAGATTTTGTTGCTTTGGCGAAAGCTTCAAATTCGAAGACTCCTGGGGGGCCGTTCCAGAGGATAGTCTTGGACTCATCAATAGCCTTTTTGAAAGACACAATACTCTTCTCTCCCCCATCAAGACCCATCCATCCATCTGGAATTCCCTCTTCATCCGTAGCGGTGCCAGTCTTAGCATCTTTAGCAAATTTGTCTGCGATGACATAATCACAAGGCAAGATAAGCTCAACATTGTTTTTCTTGGCCTTTTCAACGAGATCCTTAACGGTCTTGCTTCCGGCTTCGTCGAACAAACTGTTTCCGATCTTGACATTCTCCAAGGTCTTCTTGAAAGTGAATGCCATACCACCGCAGACAATTAATTTGTCGACCTTTGTGAGGAGATTGTCAATCAACTGAATCTTATCGGAGACCTTGGCACCTCCAAGGATGGCCAAGAATGGGCGTTGGGGCGACTCCAAAGCTTTGGCAAAGTATTCGAGTTCCTTCTTCATGAGGAAACCGGAAGCCTTTTGTGGGAGCTCAACACCAACCATGGAGCTGTGAGCTCTGTGGGCAGTTCCAAAAGCATCATCTTGTAAACTGTTAGCTCCTCAAATATCATCTCAAAATGTCGCTTTCCACTGTAACTCACTGATGTAAATGTCACCCAAAGCGGTCAATCCCTTTCTGAACTCCTCCACCTTTGCCTTATCAGCCTTGACCTTCTTTCCCTCTGCATCTTTTGAGCTGCCTTCCTCCTCGGCGTGGAATCTCAAGTTCTCCAAAAGAACAACTTGTCCACCGGTCGCCTTGTTGACAATCTCCTCAGTCTCAGTGCCCACACAGTCTGGAGCCATCTCCACTTTCTTGCCACCCAACAGTTTCTCCAACTCCGGAACGACCGGCTTCAACGAGAATTTTGCATTGACCTTGCCATCTGGTCGTCCTAAATGTGACATCAGGATGACAGCTTTGGCGCCGTTGTCGATGGCATATTTGATAGTTGGGATTGCTCCGGCAATACGTTGGTTATTGGTAATGTTCTTATCAGAGTCGAGCGGTACATTGAAATCAACCTAATTGTAAACGTTGATGAATTAGTCTCGGTCCATTTTAGCATAGTGGCTGGAAAAAAAATAAAATAACGGTTAACTCACTCGGATCAAGACGCGCTTGTCCTTCAAGTCGACATCAGTGATCGAAAGTTTGTTGGATAGAGACATTTTCGCAGGTTGATCAGATGTTTTTGGAATGATGTGCAGGAAGAGGAATGCGAAATAGAATAATTTTGATGAATTTTGAGTTGGTTTATAACTGGGAGGGAAAAGTAGATGAAACAAAAGATTGAGATTTTGATTGCCCCTCTATCGCGTTTTGGTGGGGTGATTCTGAGCACAAGTAGAGCTTCTCGGCATTAAGACCATGTTACTCGTTGGGTGGGGTGAATTACCTATTAAATTTATACACGAAAATGAAAGAACGAATGTTATCTAGCTTACGATCATACCAACTCCGGGCTATACGATCAAGCATGATTGTTTAACGCACCTGATGATAGTATAGAAACGAAACCTATGTGTAATAATAGCTCGATAAATGTACATTGATCTTAACTATGAGGCTATAACATTCCAAATGCCCCGCAATGCTCCAGACCTTGAACACCAAACCCCAAGTCAATCGCACAGTACGATATGATGTTACCTATGAAATTCGTAGTCCATTATGTATCCTTCATGACCTTATTGCGACCAGCAAGTTTCCATTCCATTCCCTCCAAATTTTGTAGTTTCCGCGCGCGGTGTTCTTTCCAATTCCAGAATCAGTTTATAAAAGTCGAATATGAGGAGATACCGGCGCCGATCGAACATCCAAAGCATCCTCGGCGGCATTTGACAAGGAGAGGTATGCAGTCCAAGCAATACCAATACTCGAGACGAATGGCTGTAGAGAAGTTAGCAGGAGAATGTTGCTCAGCATGCTCAGGATCATCGTACCAGTTGAAATTGGATTGGCATAAGGCGGAAGTTAATAATCTGAACCAAAGGCCACACCATAAAATTCGCCTTGAGTGTAGGCAGGTACATATCTCGTAGCTTTTGGGCCACAGCTCTCTTTCCACCACCCTCTGCTACAGTCATAACAGTGAAGAAAGTGGCGATACCTAAGGTCCGTTAGTAAAGCCTAATATTTTGATACAATGTATGCTGGCCATACCAACTGGCGCAAAGATCAATTGATCAAACGCAACCATCTTGACCGCAGGAAAGAATGCAGACGTCTTTGTAATTGGGAAGATCTTGGACAGAAATTGAAACCATTTGAATTGTATAGGTGCCATGCAAAATCCGTATGCCATAAATCGTGTTAACCGCTCGAAGTCGAATGGAGGCGGCAGAAATTTCGAGTCGGGAATCAAATCATGATCAGTTAAGGGATTTTTCCTATCTAATTCGTGTATTTCGATCGCCAACGTATCATCCTTCCGTACACCCCCCGGCTTTCGAACCGCTGTTGAACGTATTGCTGTTATAGATTGTGCGACCGTGTCTGCGATACCTCCGAGAACAGCGTTCGTAATCATCATTGTTAATATCGGTCGCGCAGCATAGTAGCTGTTGAATTTGGCTGTAAGTCTCGCAACCATGGCGAGTTCTATCAAGAATATGACTGTATGTACTAGAGGCTATTTGTGAAAGATTTATTAGCATGCGTATATTACATGAAGGTTGTCATTGGTTTATTGCAACGAGGCCGGAAAACTATACGACATGATACGCCGAAAGGAAAGGTGGAAAGACAGAAAACAGATACACTCACAACTCTGCCGTAGATATATTTGCTATTAATTGATCGAAGTATACGGCGCCTCTGGAGTTCATATGGAATAGGCATGTTGGGAAAGAGCGTGTGATGAAAGTGATTTCTTTGAATAAGAATGAATACTGGAGGTGTGCGGGTATACTTGTGGGCGATGACGACACAAGAAATAAAGTCAAAAGTCCGATTCGAAGAAGCTCCCCGATAATAACCAATAAAGTTATGATCTACTGGTACTGGTATAAATCCAACAATAAATAAATACTAGTATGTATGTACTCGTAAAGAAAGAATTAAAAAGAATCACGATGAAATAAAATAATATAATCAATAATCGATATTCAATTTCCAATAAATAAATGTAGAAAAATAACAGAAATCATTAAAATGGTTTAAGGTATTGGATAGGTAGGTAGATAATACTCGTAATGGTAATAAGAAGGAAGATAAGCTGATTGATGAAAGAGGAGGAGGAGGGGAGGACTACTACCTAGAGAGGGGGTCATTTATTAGTTCCTTAATACCTACTATCTGTTTGCGACACAAGTTGATCGGTACTGGGTAATAGTAATGCGGCGCGAGAAACTGGAGTTTCAGCTAAGAACCAAAATCAAAATTTTATGAGTAGGTAGAGTAATAAGTAGCTTTCGAAAATTTGCTGTATTGTGATTGTAGGTACCGTATTTTATTGTACGTATTTTGCCGCCCAAAAATAAGAGAGTTAATTTATTCCTTCACCAATTTTCTGTTTTGTTCCATAAATATCTTCAAGACATGAGATTAGTATGAAAATCTACGTAACTTTCTGACGGAGCCTCCGCTTTTATTAGGTATAGCCGCCCTTCATACCAGCATACCTATCAAAAATGCCTTTGAAGGAAATATTGAAATATAGTGGTATATTCATAACTCGTCTTCTCTATCCGTCCACCAACTATAAACATTCTACCATATTCGATTCATCTGTGTAGACACAAACAACTCATACACTATCCGTCACGACCCAAGTCATGTGCTTGGAAATCCAGTTTAAATATATTTTTGAGCTTATAACATAGCAATGCGATACTTCCGGACATTTACTGTGTGTGAATAATAAGGTTACCCTGTGGACTTTGAAACATCGACTTTCTTATGACATGTATAACCACAGGCTTCACCCCAGCTGCTCAGTTAAAGATTGATTATTTATAAATGACCTGCTTCAAGGCCGACTACCCGAACGAACTTTAGAATGCTTGAAGAGCATGATATCGCACAGTATCAACCCATAATCACCGAACCGCCGAAGGATGCGGCCAATTCCAGCAAGGATACTGTACTGCGATTGTTTACATCGTGATGCATCTCGATATATACAGATCATCCCTAGTTATGATGGAAAACTGTCCGGCTTTTGATATGCTTCCCAACTCTCCCTCACGCCCCTCCAAACGATTCCAAAGAAGCATGTTTCCGCTCAGAACCCCAACATTGCATCCTTAATATCGTCGCTACAACGTCAATCTCAATCTAACAGTTAAAAGTTGCAAAGCAATCGTAAGTTCCATCACTTTCAACCGAACACCACCATCCCGGGTTCCCACTTCCATCTACACCAAACACGCCGCCAGCATACAGAAAAGATGGCGAAGCTGTCGAGCTGGATCCTGTTATAATGATCACATAAGGTAGTTGTGAATCTAAGTCCCAAGTTTCACCTAGAGTCAGACCAGTTGTACCACCAATGACATTGCATTGTGCGTCAAAAACCCAGACGTCTTGAAGGTTTGGGACGTTGGCAGGCTGGCATTTGGTCGCGAGTTGACAAACTCCGGCAGACTGAGTATTACACCCGGGTGGATTGGGTGGTCCTGGCGACGGCGGCGTTGAAGTGGGTGCAGGTATGCTAGTTGAAGGAGAAGGAGAATTTGCCATAGGGGGCGGAGGAGGATTTGCCATAGGAGGCGGAGGAGGATTTGCCATAGGAGAAGAAGGAGGATTTGCCATAGGAGGGGAAGGAGGGTTTGCCGTAGGAGGGGAAGGGGGGTTTGCCATAGGAGTAATAGGTGGACTTGTCGTAGGAGGGAACGGTGGAACCGTATTCGGAGGGGAAGGTGGACTCATCGCTGGAGATGGAGGTATTGAAGGTGAGCAGAGAGCTTGACGTCGACGGCGACGAGCTGAGACCATACTGTCGCTAGTGAACAGTAAAAAGAGAGTGAATATGACGACGAGATGCTTGAAATGCTGCATTTTTCTAATGGTTTGCAGAACTAGACTTGTCATCAGTGTGTTTTGTTTCCTCTTTCCATTGGCCCTCACCTAATAAATTCTATATATTGTCGAGACCTTGACAAGCTTCGGAGTCGTCGATTCAGATCGTTGTATATATTGTGTATTATTCTTCCGATCTGTAGGTCGAAGGTAGATTGAACGCTATATAATACCAAGTGATGAGGCTTTTCAGACTCCAAACGAGAGTAATTGAAAATAATTCTGTTTCTACAGATAGATTTCGAAATTTGGCGTTCGTCTTTGAAGCTGAAGTGGATTGTCGAACTTGGCTTCTATTAGATTATGAATGCACATGTTGTCGTCGTCTGACCTTTAGACTAGTGTTTTACATTCCTTCCTCGGAATTTATCTCACAAATCCAGTCATTCCATCATTTTTGAGCTCGGATATTAATGAAGATACTAAAAGACCAAGGAGCTCTCCATCTTATTGAACAATACCTAGTATTACTTACCTATTGTGTGTCTCATATTGTGCCTGTTAAAAAAAAGGTGAAAAGGTTCATTCAACCAATTTCTACACAATCGATTCAAGCCCCACAACCAATTTCTCAGTAATCATTCTGGTACCTAGATCTCATCTTCTCTCTTTACTTCTTGATTACATTGGTGTTCGTCCAATTGCCCCAAACTTGACTCGATATGTGCGCGACTAGATGCACGGAGCACAAACGAGTTAGTACAGCATGCACCCAGATAGACTAATACTTTGGCTATTAAGCTCTATACCATGGCTAGATTTTTACCGCTCAAAGAATAGACTCTTTTAAAATTTATATAAAATTTTCCCTGACATAGACACTTCCCTCTGCCCAATGACTTGATCTTCTAATTCTTCAATGTTCGCTCCTAAATTCACCAGTTGATTGTAAAAGATTGGCTTGAAGCGTATGGAAGTTGAAAGGCCACAAGAGTTATTCTAAGCTTCTAATTTGCTGCTCATGCCAGTCATTACTATCGAGTCTCTTCCCGATTAGTACTAGAAACACACAGACGTGGTATTCAAGCTATGACCCTTTAGAGTTGGGAAGGGGGATGGATGTGGAATGCACGGTCCAGGATTCCTCTAATTTGGCGAGATTTGAGCTTCAGTACGCCCTTACGTTTTGCTAGATTGAGTACTTAATGCAGAGCGAATATCTCATAAAAATAAATCATCAAACGTGAAAGCTACTTCTCGTTCGATATTCATTCAGTTCATAAGTCTTGCTGCGTTTCCATCTTATCTTCACAGATATAGACTCTCAGAAAACTCATGCTATCTGCATAATATCCATTAGACGAGAAGTGTCGTTGTAAGATGAATTACCTAACAATGAATCACCTATTGAAGAGTACTGTGGATAACCTGCAACTTTTTGGTATTCCAATCGTGGGTTTCAAGAAATTGGTCATTTCTCCATGATAACAATCAACTTTCGTAAAGACAGTAATTGATGCTAGGACAAGAGATAATAGGCATTGAAAATGGGTATAAAACCTGATTGGCGAGAGCTTAGGAAAAGCAAAATTTGAAGATGCATATACTCTGATATTCTGGAAGAGCAAACAAACGTTTTATTTCATAGCGATAGGGCATTCATTTACTGTGAAAATCTTACGATGTGAAATGATCGTTCATGCCTAGACGCACTTGCGCGCCTCACCATTCATTCCCAGTGAATGAAGCCCACAGTGCGAGGAACTCTCCGCAAAATGCACGCCTTATACAGTGATTGGTGAAGTATTTGATAGGCCTCGCTCCGGGTCGAGACAAGGAAGAATGTGTTTGAAAATGATCAAATAATTGAAATTTATTGATGTTAACTAAACATCCGGGATCAGAATTAGCAAATGAGATTGTGATTGCTTCCAATATATATCCACACTTTGCGTATTTGCAACGCTGGTCTGATCTTGTACAGTCATAACCAGCGCTCGGTAGTAGTTCGTCTTTTGGATGTTGGCTCAGGCTTGCCTTTACTACTTCACCATCGCATGTGCGGAGTTCCATCGGCATTCAAATTGCTCGCGGGTTACTAATTAGAGAAACCACAACGAACATCTAGAATGAGCTCCCGATGGCACACAAAACGATTCAGCAGTATCAGATCTTCATCATAGCGCAACAACATCAGATATCAATTATGAAATGAGTGTAGTGCCTTTCGTTCGTCCAACTTCCATCTTGGCAGTTCGAGCTCCGAATTGTATCTAAAATTGTAAGTAATACAACTATCTCAAAGGGCACTCGAGAGCTACTTACAGCTCTTTTTTTCTCCATTGCGACTGACTGCATCCCCAGGCTATAAGCCAGCAGGCGCAGCACCTTTTTGCCAGGTTCTATAGTAGGAATTTCGGGGATTGATGACGCCCCATATCCGAAACCGCATTTCTCCCAAATCGGACACTCAACTGCCCATTTAACCAAAGATTCGTCAAGATATGGAAATCGAACTTCGCGACCCCAATGTGAGATAACCCGATCGTCTCGACCAAGGTTACGTTTGCCAAGTCGATTTACGTCCAGCTCCAACTCATCCAGAAGATCAGGAAATCCATGACGATTGAAGGCCGTTGCATGACGGGTATACCCACCAAATAGTTCATCTGCACCGAGCCCAGATAATAAGACACGTGCAGGTGTCGTGTATGGAGCAACTTCAACACCAGACGCTACAAAGCCTATTCCACGAGCAGCAAAGTACAGAGCAAATGCTATTGATAAGTCCATTTCTGTATTGTGTGGATAAATCAGATCAATAACTTGAGCCTTATGTTCAATCGTTTCAGAGTATGGAACATTGACCTATAAATTATTAGCTATGAGACTAGAACTGGAGCCCATTGACTTACTGCGACGAATCGCCATTTACGGTTAGGGCAGACATTCTGGATCTCATTGTAAGCTTTCCTTCCAGTTTCCCTATCGGGGCAGAGCTCGTATGGTGAAGGTGTTCCTGTAGGGTTTGCGCAATCGGCTTGTTGCGCTAGTGGGGAAACTTTCCCGTTCTTGGTTCTGGGTCCATTCTGTGCGGCTTTTATGACACGAGGATTCTCGAATGCTACATTTAAAAGATCTATTTCTTGATCGAGTGGGAGCAAATCGTGCGCCAAGCGTGCTAAAACCGTGCAATCGAGCCCACCAGAAAAAAGGATCGCCAATCTGACATTATGAGGTTTCCCGATATTGGGGGGACATGGGATATCCAGGATCCTAGGGTTTAATGACTCACACAGGTGATGCCGTAATGTCATCACGGATGGAGAATGAAGGCCAAGGACATAATCACCATCTTTGGTAGCTCTATTAAATTTTCCAAGTGAGATTTCCTGCGGTGATTGTAAGTTTAGTCATTATCTCAAGAGCAAGGTAAACTACCTACAGATAAATTGTTTTCTTCTGAGCCAACCCAAGCATATTTCTGAAGTGGAAAGGGCGAGACCGAGAAAGAAAGGTCCTGCTGATCTTGCAACTCAAAAAGTTGATCATCACCACAGCAAGTAAGCATGTAGATACCATCTGCTTCCAGTTCCTTCCAACTGCCATGTGTAGAATCGGCTATACTAGCAAACTCTATAGATGTAGAACTTTCATCAACGTTATAAAGGAGAGATCTGCGACCAAGGCGATCTCGACCACAATATAGATTATTGTGAACACAATCCCAGAAGACAAAAGCAAATGGGCCAGAGATGGTTTGTAATGCCTTGATTACAGCAAGAGTTGCATCAGAGGCAGAGGCAGCCTGTGTGACTGCTCTTACGAGCAACTCGTAAATGGCCTGTCCATCATTACCTACGACAAACTGTGAACCTATTTTCCAAGCTTCACCGTTCCAGCATAATACAAATCCAATTTCAGCAGTAGGGACAACGTCATCTTTTGAAGTGGTGGAATGATCGTTGAATGGCTGAATGGTGATATGATCCCCTCTTAAAGCCAAGACAGTGGACAAGAAAGTTAGGTAATAAGATGCAGTTCCCTCTTTTGAAGAGAGAGATGCTTGCTCCAAACCAGTGTGATCAGGTCCTCTATTGCAAAGGAATTGTTTCAGCTTATGACTCGGATTTCGAAACCCCCGCGCGGAGATTGAGGCATAGATACCACACATTACAGTATCGCAAACATATCAGCTGGAGACTGTTATATTTATAGGATGTAGATTGAATTCGTTGGTTGATGAATACGGCGTTGTATTTTGGTGTTGTTAATTAATTTGAAAGGATTAGAGGGAGTGGTAACCTTACCTGTACCTGGTACAAATAGGTAATGAGAGGATTCAAAATAATTTCACCAACCTCGCCTCGCGGAACCAGGATCTCCACTTAGAAACTACTGTACTTCTAGCGAACCTTACTGTACATAGAATTGGCCATACTGTACTATTCCATTGAGAAAGACGAAACTCAAATAGCACACCAAATACTGTAGTCGAAAGTGATTCAGTCTTAATAAACAAAGTCTTTTTTTGGTACCTAGCCTTCGACATTTCTCGGGAAATTATTTATTTCCTCGACTCACGAACAATTTGCTTCGAGACCTAAACCTTCCAGAAGTCCGACTACCCCGCCAATATTTGACGAGCCAAGATACAAACGCCGGCTAGAGGCGCTCGCGGATGTATGTCTTCTCCTCAACAACTGGCAGAAGTTATTGAAAACCCAAACGGGCTTTCAAATGAGCTTTCAATACCAGAATCGAAAGATGAACTTGTAGTTCACCATGGCGAACAGAAGTCACCGCATGGAGGGGACACAATGGATAAGGATATGAAACCTACATCACAACTAGCAAGCACAAGCGAACATCCAGATGAAGATCTTTTAACAGCGGACAGTGATACAGCTTCATTAGATGAAATGAACGAAGAAAAAGGCATTGAAGTCGCGAAGAGAACTATATCTGGAGAGGAAGGAGCTGCGGAATATCAGCAATCCATCACCCAAGAAATGGAGTCGTCGACTGCAACGTTGAAGCCTTTTTCAGCTAAATCCTCAGATGGTCCTCCGCGCAATTTATCGCTTTTCCTTCCGGCCTATCTCGATCCTACCCCGAAAACACCTGCATCTTCGCAACCGCCCTCGCGATCTGCCTCAAGTGCATCGGGTTTACATTATATACAAGGACAAAAGCCGGAGCGGTCTCCAACAAGATCCGATTCAGGATTTGATGATAAAGCTTCTGCGAGCGAAGATGAACGAGAAGGAGAATCTAGGTCTGAAATTCAGAGTATAATGGATCAGTTCAGCGAGGAGGGGCAAGGGCCAGGGCATGAAGAAGTTATGTCTCCCCGACTTGAGTTTGCTGGTACACTTTTGGGTGGCCCGATACAACATCCGCCTCGAAAATCAAGCTTAGAGCCACTAAATTCTGCCATTTTAGACCAGAACATGAGTGATTTGCAAATATCATCATCTTCGCTCAACCACCGAGCAAGGACTGAGTCTGACGTTGGCCCGCCTCCACCACCAAAACCAAGTTCTATAAACAATCTTGGTGCTGCCAGGCCTCAGGATGATCGATTTTCCTCTCCAGATACGCCGATGTCGCCGCCTGCACCTTTACACAGACCCCCACCTCCAGAACCGGAGCCTGAGCCAGATCTACCTTTCGATTTTCATCGATTTTTAGAACAGTTACGGCATAGGACGGCGGATCCCGTAGCTAAGTTTTTGCGATCATTTTTACTGGAATTTGGTAAAAAACAATGGATGGTTCATGAGCAAGTAAAAATCATAGGCGACTTCCTGGCTTTTATAACAAACAAAATGGCACAATGCGACGTATGGCGTGAGGTCTCAGATGCAGAATTTGACAATGCTCGTGAGGGGATGGAAAAATTAGTTATGAATCGATTATATACACAAACTTTTTCGCCCGCAATCCCTCCTCCTCAACCCATCCCTGGGGCAAAACCTAGAAGACGAGGTGCTGATCGGCCTATGGGTCCCGGAAGAAGAGGTCAACATCAAGAAGATGTCGAACGCGATGACATATTGGCCCAAAAGGTTAGTATCTACGGATGGGTGAAAGAGGAGCATCTGGACATACAACCTGTTAGTGATAGCGGCAGAAGGTTCTTGATTTTAGCGCAGCAAGGTAAGATGGGATACCTGGATGAGGTTGCGTTGCCGGCTAATCATATGTCTAGAACTATTAAAGATCAAAACCTACAGAGCTCCACGGGATAAGATAATTTGTGTCCTTAATTGTTGCAAGGTCATTTTCGGTAGGATTGGACAATACCATCTGAATATAGTTGACAATGTTACTAATATGCTTTAGGGTTACTTAAACATTCCAAAACCGATTCATCAGCGGATTCATTTATGCCTCTGTTGATATATGTCGTGCTTCATGCAAATCCTGAACATTTAGTATCCAACGTTCAATACATTCTCAGATTTAGGAATCAGGACAAGCTTGGGGGAGAGGCAGGCTATTATCTTTCCTCACTAGTGAGTCTATTTGCAATCATTGTGGCCTTTGGCTAGAGACCACTGACAAAGGATAGATGGGGGCTGTTCAATTTATTGAAAATATAGATCGTACGAGTCTTACAATAAGCGACGAAGACTTTGAACGTTATGTCGAAGCCGCAGTCTCTGCAATTGCTGAAAAACATCAAGCAGAGGTCCCTCCCCCAGCCCCTCCTACGCAACTATCCGAAAAGTCGGCTCCTAGTCGTCCTGAAGTGACGCCGCGACATTCCATGGAGGGTGAATCATCAACGCCCAGGAGATCGACATCATCGAACGAGTACGAGAGTCCAGACGGTTCAGATGAGAAAGCTGCAATGAGCGGTTTACTTCGCACAATACAAAAGCCACTATCTACTATAGGCAGGATATTTTCGGAGGACTCCAGCTATGCTGGAACTGGCCCCGCGCGTACTCCTAATCCTGGCAGCACGCCCCGAATGACACCATCACCACGGGTAAGCATGGACGGGCCTCAAGCTCACCAGCGAACGCCTAGTACAAGAGATGTCAACTCTAGAAGTAGGATGACTGCAGAAGATGCAGCTGCTAGACAAGCTAGTGCGGAAGCCGCTGAGGCTCATCGACTTCAACGCGCGGAACACGCCAGTGTTGTGGAGACTCTTGCTGGAATGTTCCCGGATTTGGACAGGGATATTATCAGCGATGTTGTAACTCAGAAGGAAGGAAGGTAAGAATGCTTCATCGAAAAAAAGTCTTCATTATTTATAACTGATTTTCTATCATAGGGTTGGTATGGCAGTAGATGCGTGTCTCGCTCTAAGTGCTTAGAAAGCTACCAAGCTAGAAAGAAAGCAATATGCAATATCCATTCTAGTTTTTATTATCGTCTTTAACATCGACAGGTTTATGCATTGAGCGGGGTAGAATCATAGCGTGCGTAGCGGGATTTGGCGTTTCCTCGTTCTGAATCTTCTGGTATATCCCTAGCGCGAGTTGATTTCAGAAGACCAGTAGCCGTGATAGTTGTTGTGTAAGTCAAGCCAATACTATATATAGTTGTAATAACTTATCCCAATTAATGAAATAGGTTATGAAAATGATAGGTGAATATTATTCATTATTGAATTTGATGTACTTTGTTTGATCTTTAGAACAAACCATATTAAGTATTGTAGCGTAGAACTATTAAAATCTCGGCTGAATTTGTTTGTGCTATCAACGAATTTTTGTCGCGGGAATCCTAGAATATTTCTTTAAATTGATAGCCTCAAATACATTTAAATCTATTATTTTCTCATGGCGAAGAAGAAGAATAAGACCCAGGATAATGGCGATTTATCAGAGCCCAAAAGTCCTTTAGCCTCGAGTCCTGCACCATCAACATCCTCAAGTACCTCGATACCGAAATCAAAGGATACAAAGTCAACCCAGCCATCAATATCTGCACTTATTATTTGTCGCAATAAGTACGTCTACCAACCTTTATACCCCAATTCAATTTTGCAATATGCAAGGCTGTTATGAATAGATTCGCAGATACTATGTTTAAGATATACGAGGAGAAACATTGCGTCTTGAACTTATTTCCTTTTCTGCCTCAAAAGCGCGTCCCGCATTTAAATACCCTGACTAACAAGATTTGTTTTTACTGGCAGACACTGGCGTTACATTTCCTCTTTCCATGGCCCATGGCTTCAATTACCCCCAGAAGTACTAGAAAGTCTCGCAAACAATAATTATGCCCTTCCGCGACCGAGACCCATCGACCCCGCAGTTTTCTTCGATATCCTCAAAATCCGCCAGCTTGTCGACGATGCTACGAATCTCGCGGTACGTGCTGCTAGCGGTGTCACGTCATCATCTCTTACAAATTCTCTCAATGCTGGAAATGGATTACTAGGGAATAGCGGAGCAGCTCTGGGGCTGGGGCTTGGGGGC
>JWJB01009971.1:0-59580 GCA_000812895.1 Rutstroemia sydowiana | reverse complement strand
GCCCCCAGGTTGTGACCCATTAACCTCTCTCGCCCTTTCCTTATCTGACGAATTAGCAACCATTTCCTCCACAGTCACTTGCTTGTAACTTGTTGAATTACCCGTCAGATCACCCCAGATACGTATGTATTCTTTCCAACTGCAAAAGGTTCCTGCAGCCATATAACTCTTTCCCGGTGGTAGTTGCGCTACTGCGTATACGAAGTTGCCCATATCTTCATTGACAGCGAAAAGTGGCACTACTTTATTGGGATCTGTGGGGAACCTCATTTCGAATGTATTCTCTGATACCTATTACTCGTTAGTAGCAGTATTAAACCATTCATGAAAGTGATCATCCAACGCATCATCAAAGCCCAATGGCATACAACAAAAATAAGCAAAATTTCAAATAACACCAACATACCTTCCCAAACCAAGAATCCACAAGTTGATAACTCCTCATAAAGAACCCCGTCTGGACACACGACATCTTCCTCTCCAACTCTGGACATCTCTCACTCACATACCCCGGAAACACATTCGCCTTCGCATCGAAATGATAAAGTTCCTTAAACCTCCCCTTACTACATTTCCCCGCATGACTTAAAGTCGACGCTATAAATCCATTATCATCCAATCCCTCTAACACACCTTCCCCTTTCATAATCCCTTCCACTATATTCCTACCCCACCTCTCCTCAATATCCCCCGCAATCTTCCTAACACTTACCCCCTCTTCACTCGCACGCTCTCTCGCTTCATCCGACGAAAACGCTTGCCAGTAATTCGTAACGCAAAATATGAGATTAGCACCGGCGAAAGCAGCACAGAGTGAATCAACATCATCGAGATCAGCGCGCACGATTTCAACGCCCTGAGATGCGAGCGCTAGTGCGCTGGAAGAGGTAGGGTTGCGCGTGATTCCTCGGATACGGTAGTGTGGGGAGGAGAGAAAACGTGCGGCGATGGATCCGCCTTGGTTGCCGGTTATGCCGAGGATGATGATTAGTTTGGACATTGTATCTTTGAGGTTTTTTTTGGCTTTGCTTGGATGTGGGATTGCGGCGGTTAGATCATTTGGGGATTTAGGATGTGATGTGTGATACTGTAGTGCCTGCTCGACTTATTATATGACTCGGCTTTCGCGGGGTTTGCTTACTTACCCCGCATTCAAGATATAACTTTACAGTTATAGTACCGGCTGATAGATAGACTTAGAGAATCTATAAGCGTGTTGGGTATCTGCTAAGTGCTGTAATATCAAAATTTGACATGGTTTGGATTTGGAAGTTTTAATCATTGCATGTGAAAGTCGCTTGATTTTCAAATCTTGTTGGTTATGACCAGTTTAAATTCTGTGGAAAGTAATGTGCCCCTATACTTGAAAATATTGAAAATCTGTTGAACGACTAATGATGAGGTTTTGATTTATACCCCATAGAATTTCATGAGCCGTTTACTTGGACTGGTAAGACATTATGTTGTATAAGCTTGTCAGATTGAGTACATTATCCAATTGAAAAGTTTGGATTTGAAGGTCTGCAAAATTGTAGTTTCAACTGACACTGTCCGGCTCGGTGCTGCAACGCCAGGACAGCAGTCTGCTTGTCCAGCGGAAAGGGGTGCCTAAAGATAATTTAAACAATTACCTCATGATTGAGAGAGAGAGAAATTTTACCTTGCAGAGTCAATGTAAAGTAATAAGAGCGAATTGGCTCCGCGATTCGTCCTTTTCAAGGGTATGTGCCGTCATTTTCACAACTAGCCAGCAAAAACTGCATTCGATTGCCAGTGAGTCTTACACGAGAAGAGTCCATAACTCGATTGGATCTGAATATCAGAATGCACTATGTAACTTCCAGGCAAAATCTGCTTGGAATTTCGGAAATTGGGATAATAAGATATGTTGGAACAGAATACCTTGAGAGTTATAAGCCCTTTTCATAGGTGTGTGCGACTGCAGGATTTATTTTTGCCCGTCTGACTACTATCAGCAAACAGTGGTTCTGGGGGGCAATTTATAAATATACACGTAACACGTTCTGGAGGAGATAATTCAGATAACTCCTAGGCGTAGATCCAGCCCTATGGTTCGGATATTTTGGCATTCCGAATTGAAGGCCGCAATATGAATGTAAATTGGAATCAGGGGTAGATATGGCCCAACCCCGGGACATGTCTCGGGAAACGATGGGCCGATGGCACAAAACTAAGGTCAACAGATGACATTTGTGATTCGCACGTAATGGCATACTGCATATGTATACACACTCCTGAGCATCTATTAGATTGATCGGTATAAAGCAGAGCCTCTTCGTATTTAGGCAACATATTCTCGACCTATGGGTATGATCGAGTCGATGGATGACAGCGAATTGCTTGTACAGTACGGAACATGCGATATCCGGTGAAGCTTCATTTCACCAACCGCGACTTCAGTCTTCAGCAGGAATCTCTGAATTGCTGGGATACAAAGGACCGACTAGTAAGACTCGGTAAGAGCCTTCAAATAAATTCTTCAGTTGTATCTTCAACCTTATGGCTGGGCTGGGCTGGGCGGAAGATTTCCCCAGAAGATTTGGCGAAGAAACTACCGAGGTAAAGTAGCCCAAATCATACCTCATAGTTTTAGGAGGTGGTATTTGCGACACTATAACCCGACTCCTGGACTTATAGGCCTGCGCGAGGCGGAGTTTCTCCACACACATTGTCGTCCATCAATATATTTAGCCAAAGGCCCCCTACTAGATTTCAATGTTTCTTAACATCATCTTTACATCTCCCTTTCAGAGTTATCTTCTCAGCTCCAGTCTAGGTAGTTATGGATAAGTATACACTGAAAAATAAAACTGCGATGCAGTTAATCTTACCCCCTTATGTTTCATATTCACACAAATTTCGTAAGATTTTCTTAGCTACATGTTCTTATTAGGCGCAGCGTTTTTTTTACAGTTACACACAGCCACTAAACAAGGAATGTTCTTCCATACTCGTGCTTCCCGTAGTAATCATGCTGATGTCGATCCCCTTGGCTGTTATTCAGCTTAAATCCCATGAGATCTTACAGAACCAAGATTGGAAAAGCCCCCAAATCCTTTCGCCGGGCTTTGGTTCATTATCCTCGTATGCGCACAGTAACAAGGAAAGGAAACCCGAGCATTATATCTTGCAGATGGAGTGGAAGGGTGTGATCCTTTCTGCTGATTATTTATTATCATCGTTCTCTGTCTTTTCTTCTCTCTATTCCAATCTCTATCTCGCTGTATAATGTCACTCTTTAACAACCAGCAACAGCTATGGATATGATAACACGTAGTTATGTTCATTGGGTTGTATACAACCTTTTAATATTGATATGTCGAGCGGATGTCGTATTTCAAAGACCATATGCTGGGGAGATTGTCCCTTCAGGCACGTATTCTATAAATGCGACGGACAATGGCGTCGCACCTACGATTGATAAGTTCAATGTTTCGCGATGGGAAGTGTGTCTTTATACAGGGAACGATAGCGCTCCTGTGAGGTTTTATTACATTTCATTCGATATTGCTGGAGCTGAGTAGATCAGAATGGATTATGAATGGATGGATAGTTGCTGATACCTGAGTAATTTCACAGTACATGCTCTGGCAATACAACCTTTCAGGCTGGAAAATGAATGATCCTTCCACTCAGTCCCCGCCAGTTAACATAAGAAAGATTTTCCCTTCGGGGTTGGGAAATAAATTGTACGATGCCAATTCTACATGAATCTATGCCTTCTGTCTCCTGAATTGCTAACACAGGATATAGTTTCTTCGGTTACCGCAGTTCACTCAAAGATAACCAGTCTGTATGGGTTACCACTTACTCCGATCGCTTTGCTCTAGCAAATGTGAACAACTCCCTGCAACTCCCACAAGATGTGGTAGATGCAGACAATCAAATCAGTACGACATCTGCACCAGAACGATCAACCTACTGCGGGGCAGATCCACCAGTAGGTTCCGGCTTTCAGGAAGGGGGTGTATGCGACGATGTTGTGCTACGGAATCTGGGATTGGCAACCGACACTGCTACTACAAGTGCTACTGCAACCATGCCAGTATCAACAAGCACTGGGGATTTGGACACCAGCACGAGTAAACATATTGGAGGAGGAGCGATTGCCGGAATTGTGGTAGGCGTCATTGCATTAGTCTTGATCGTCGTGGTGGTACTTTTCGTCATCAGAAAGAGAAAAAGAGCTGCGGCAGAGCAGGGTATAGGATTCTTTGGAAATGGGAAGCAAGGGCGTGAAGCTTGTAATGATAAGCTAGGCGGATACAAAGGCGTGAATGGGAAGCAGAGGACAAATGTCGAATTGGAAGGAACCAATGCGCATGAAATGGCTTCAACTCGCGAGGTGTGGGAGATGTCTGGGTAGGGGCTTCAAAAGTGAGCGGGGTGCATCGCTGGGTGATGCTCCGTTGAAAATAATCATCTACTGTTTAAGGGTCTGATAATATATGCTTTCAGACAAGCTTTGATGTTTCTTAGCGTATTGCGATAGAATTATTATGAAGCCTGTTTTGATTTGTACTTTACTGTCGACATGCTGACCAAGGCATGGAAATAACGTGCACTTCATGTCTTGACTACTAGTAAGGGGCTTGTATCATGAAGCAGAACTTGAAAATTACTTGCACTGGCAATTCATGCGCTAACTATTCGTTATTAATAAGGGATTTCAAAGATTGAGTAGAACTTAAACATCGATGTGTCCTAACTACTAGTAAAGATTTGAATCATTAAGTAGATCTTGAACATTACTTTCACTTCATGTCCTGACTACTAGTAAGGGATCTGGATCATTGAGTAGGACTTGAACAAGTAATCAATTCTACAAATACAATAAGTATGAGCAACTCGACGGCAATAATCCAAATAGCTAATGCAGCACAATCGTTTCCAGAATAACTGGCTCTGTGCGGTACGAATCCCCACGCAACCCATAATCTCTCACATCACCAATATCCTTCACATCATCATCACACACTCGTAACATTTCCCCCTTCTCCCTCTCCCTCTCCATCACCAAAACAAAACCCACTCCCATCCACCGGAAACCTATCACTCCAATAAATCCCCCCCACCAAACTCGGAACCACCAATGAAATCCCATCCCCATTCGGATCACTAAAAATCGTCACATTAAACAAAAAGCATTCCTTTCCCCACAATTCATAGCTCAAGCAATTTGATACCGATTCGCAGTATGTTTGACAGCTTAATTGATCTTGAGTATCCTCATTTAGGCCAATTTGGTAGTTGACTATGGGACCTGGGAGGCCTTGGTAGCTGGTTTTGGGCGGTGGGTTAGTCATGTAATGGAATGGGATGTCGTTGGGAAGGGATACGGACTGGCAATCTGCTACGGCTGTTTTGGTTGCGATGACGGAGTTGACAGTAGTGGTTGGGAGTGTGCTTGAAATGGTACCGCTTGTGGTTGTAGCGTTGATGGAGCGAGGACTATAATAAGGTGTTGCGATACATGGCTCAAAGTACAATGCCAAATTGAGGAGTGCAAGGAGTGATGATGTGGCACTGGAGAAATGCATTGTTCTAAAAGAGTGTTATCTTATTGTATAAAACAAAGCTAGAAACTTTAACTGCTAGTGTGATGTGTAAAAAGGGATGGAATTGAGGAGATATAGTTACCAACTACTGAGCGAGTGGATGCATTAGATTTATTATCGATGTGATGAATAGCGCATGAAGAAGGATTAGGTGAGGGAAGGAAGAATAAGATTAAATTCCACAGCTGAAATATTTACGAGAAGGCGTAGCAGCTACACCGCGGAAGCAAAGTCAATGAACCTAGGAATCCGCCCGGCAGACGCCGATATAGGTAAACAGTACCTACCTGGTATCCCACTCACCAAGAATCAACAATGTAAAATGTATTACAAAAAAGTTTGTAAATGCAAACATTGCCTACCCAAATCTATATATCAGTCGATAATAAATCTTCAATTGAATCATCATTTGTAAAACTGATTGTTCATATTAAAAGCTGGTATTATCTTCATGTTACATTTATAGACAAGCTGCAGCTCCGTCAAATTCAAGTTCAAAGTTCAGAACAAATTTACTTAGCAAGCTTATGAAAAAGATAAATATTGATTTTTATATATTGAATGTGATATAGAATTGTTACAAAAATGGTATAAATAAGCTTACAGTACTATCACACGAACATCCATTAAAATCCTCCATATCATAAAGATATCAAATTACACGCTCCATACAATGATTCCTACACACATCGCGAGACATTCTGATTTCAAAACGCAGCGTCACTCCAAGACTAACAATACTATTCGAAATTCACGAAGCTATAATATTACTATCCATCATAACGGTATGTTAAAGGTTTCGCGAAACTCCAGGCAATAACTGAGACCGAATCAGAAATTATACTTGATGACCAACGGCAGCAGCCGCGGAAGCCATCTGAGTCAATATAGTATGTTCCGCTGATATTTTTCTCTGCGGCTTGGGCTGAGGCGATGGAGTCGGAGCTACTTGATTTGACTGCGGAATTGACTTGCCAATTCCCTCAAGCTCATCCAGAATATCGAAATGAACCGGCTGCACTGGCAGGTTTGAGCTCGTAGTTGGAACACTACTACCAGTTGATATCTCCGGGGTGGTCGCTTTCTTATCAACAACGAACACACTTCCATCCTCCGAGCCAACGGGAGAGCCTCGCTGTGTCAGAGGTAACGCAGTAGCTTCGAGTTCTCCTTCCTTCACATCCTTCCATGAACATTTGGCATGCTTTTTGGTACATGCTGCACAAGCAGTCATGTGCTTTGTGCAAACAAATCTTAGACGTCTGCATCGATCGCAGGGCGGAGTAATAGGTTCACCCCGATGTAATTTCTCGATCCTAGCAGCCATCAAAACCCGGTATTGACCTTCTATCCCATCATCTGAATTAGTCAAAGGATGGGACATTCTTTGATTGTCGCCCCCAGGTTGTGACCCATTAAAAGAATGATAATTGGCGTGTTCAGAGTTGTTGGGTTTTGCTTGCTTTGAACGAGGTTGTGAAGGTAATGATTGACGACGATGTGGACTATGAAACTGTTCTAGTAGGTCTTGCTGCAATTTAGCTACTTCGCCATTTACTGGAGCGGGTGACCGATTTCGATTGATGGCAGAGAATGGTTGGGGTGAAAACGAAATGGATCCAGCGCCTGCTGATTCCGGTACTTTCCTAGCCATAATAGTATTCTTCCGACCTTTCAGATGGTAATTAAGTTGTCTTGCTTTACTCGCAACGGCATCGGCTTTCTTTATCAGCACCCCAAGTCGAGTCTCAAGGATATCCATAGTTCCTAATTCGGAAGTTTCATCCTCGGGAATTGGTTGACTTGGTATCATTCTTTCTGGTGCACCTGACATGATCAATCTATAATCATCTTCCGATATTTCAATTTGGCCCCCATTGATCCAGAAACGGCACACTTTGGTGTTGTGTAGCGAGTCGCTGAGAATAAATTCTGCGGGGTTGGTACGTGCAAAAGAAACAATCTCGAGCCATGTGATTGGTGTCTGTTCAAGGGCAAAGGAACTCTGAGCGATCTTGATCGGACCATCGAATAACTTCTCGAATGACTTGAGAAGTAAGGGGCCAACTAACTTTGCGCCAAGATTGGATGCTAGACTCTCGCGACGTTGAAGCACACCTACGTAGGTTAGCTCTCTCCCAACGTAAGTAATTTAATACACGTGATTCATACCTTCATATTCGTCGAGCATAGCCAATACATCCCCAAACGTTTCCTCATCCGCTTCAATCAGCCTTAACTTATCGTTTCTAATTTTCACAAGATAATTGATCTGGGGAACTGCAGTTGAGGCTACATTTTCTGCCAACCTAGGAGCCTGTGGGATCCGGCCGGGAGGACCTTGAGAACCAGTACTTTCCGGACTCCGTTTGCGCTTTTCACCTTGGGACTCAGTTGCGGATTCCATGATCCTTTGGCCTTATAGAAGAGATGGAGGACTTTAAATATAATAAGATTTAAGTAAATTGTAATGATTGTTCTAAAGATATATGAAGCGTTAGTGGTAATAATGGATGAGACGAAGAGCGGAGAAAAATGTGGAGCTGGAGGAAGAGCGGAGCCCGATATATATTTATGAGATTTATTACTTTTTAACAAATTACTCACTAATAATGGAGGAAGTAAGTCACATAAACTTGAATATCAGTTAAATAAGAGGATATTCTGGTTTATATTTGATATAATAATTTAGTAATATTTGTTCTAAATTCCGTTGTTGTTATTGATATTGTTGGCGTTGTTTTTTAATTGTTGGTTGTTTGTGTTTGTATTGGTATATATTTTTATTTGTTTTTTTTTTAAGGTGGAAAGGAATTTCAAAGAATTGAAGCGGAAGATCTTCTTCCGCCGCGGTGGCTACTACTAGTAGATTCATTCCTCGGTTTAATTCTGTATTTTATATTGTACACGTGATGTTCGGTATAATCAATATAATATGAGTTATCCATCTCCATCATATAAAGTGCTACGAGTACTCGTTCTCGTTCTCGTTCTCGTTCTCGTTCTCATTATTATTCCCATAAGTTTGTCCTTTTTATATATTTATACGGTATTATAAGTTTCAATGTCAGGTACTTATTAGTAAATCAAAACCTTTAAAAGCAACATTGAAGCTTTTCGAAGGTTGTCATCATTCTAACTGAGGACCAATATAAAGGCTTTATAAGGCCCTACAAACTTGTATTGTAGGCATACTAACAAGTACAAGTACTCCCGTATAGAGTGTGCCGCCAAGGACTAGTTTACCCATATCCCGAAGTCCCGAACTCCCGATTTCTATATTCTGCTTAGTAGGTACCTACCTAGGTACTTCCTTCCCGCTCACATTAAGTTAGTTAGTTACCTTACGCTTACTTAAGATTTAGCTTAATTATCTTAAAGTTAATCCGATCACCAAAAAGTAAATAAAATTCTATGACGAGATTCTACACTATTTTTCCGACTACAAAATAAATCAACCCACCTTCCTTTCATCTATGTGCCAAGATGTCTGAAAGAGGTCATCAAAGAGGAGGTCGAGGCGGTAGAGGTGAATATAGAGGCAGAGGAGGAGGAGGAGGTAGAGGAGCTCATGGTGGGGATAGGGCTGGACATGGCGGGGGAAATGCTGAGAAACCAAAGAAAGAGAACATCTTGGATTTGGGAAAATATTTAGACAAGCAGATTTTTGTCAACTTCAATGGTGGAAGAAAAGGTAACTGGTCTACAGGAGTCAGGATTAACTAACAAATGCTGATGCTGGGCTCGTAGTGAAAGGTACCCTGAAAGGTTTTGATGCATTAATGAATTTGGTTTTGGATGATGTGGAGGAGAAGTTGACAGGTACTTCATTCTTTTCGCATGTGCCATACTGCCGCTAATTTATCTCCCACTGTTATAGATGACGAAGGAAAAGAAGCCTGGAGACCATTGGGTTTAGTCGTTGCAAGAGGAACTCTATTGATTGGCATCAGCCCAGTCGATGGCAGCGAGGAAATAGCAAACCCTTTCGTGCAGCAAGATGACGAGTGATGGATTCAGAAACGCGGACGAGGATACAAAGAGAAGAAGAGACTCAATGATATGTCGTCAATAGTCCTGATACTTGGGGCCATGAAGCTTTGGACAAAAGTCTAAAATGCAGCAACTATTGCCAGGCAAAGTGTCATAAGGGATTCGACTATACGAAAAGGCACGAAATCATGAATTGGTCGAGGTCAATGCCTCAAAATTTACCCCAGGCTCCATTGGTATATGCGATGTGATCTGATGGTTTGATTATGGATGGAAGATTTACATTACCAATACTTTATCAAACAACCTCTGGGATGCTATATTTTCTAGAATTGTGGCAACGCACTGGCATTGAGAAACAGATGTGCTATTCTGTTCTCCGATCAAATTTCTAAAAATACCCATGACTACCACATTGATCTACATGATTGGTGATCATATGCTAATTGCTTGCTTCCCCATACGTTCTTTACCTCAACACCAGTTTCCTTTCTTCTACCCTGAGTTTCAAGTATTGCTATGCAGCTATTGCTGCAGGTTCGTGTCTAGCTGTTTAGCTGGATGCTTGTTTTGTTTTCAGGAATAAATAGTAACATTTGGATTGTTTTGAAGAGAATCTTACCATCCCTACCAAGCCAAGTTTTGAGCTAGCTATCCAAGATTTTCTTCTGTCTAAACAAGCAACTGGTATATATAAGTACTACGATACTTTCTTGATAACTCAATTTACTTTGGTCTAGAAATTCTTTTCGAAGCGATGAAAATTCAAGGCAAGCGCTGCCGCCCCTTTGCAATACTCGGCATACGTAAGTTACCTCCTCATGCTATCAAATCGTCTGGACTTGAAACTTACTTCGCCCACCTCATTGAAAGAACAATGCATCTGGGCAACGCATGATGGAAAAAGTGCAGCCCCCATTGTAATTCGCTAAATGTCACTCTGTTGTTTTACGATTCCCTGTCAGCCATCTATGAAACTACCACGATATTCCTAACATCAGATGGAGATCAGCTTAGCATGAATTTTATGTGTTGGGATCTATCGAGTTTCCTTAATTAGTGACTTTGAGATCTCTCACAGCAATTGGATGACAGTAATGTAATATGTAGATGGCAATATAGAATTAATTATAGTTGAACTACTATTACATGACACGGGGGGTGTACATTTGTCGTGTAGATCATCCAAAGTATCGGCACTGGTCTATAGACCACCATATAGCCATGACAAAACCCTTCTCAGCAGAATGGATGAAAATTCACAAGAAATTAAAGATTACTTTTCGCTTTCTATCAACGGATACATGAACGTGCAACCATTTCGTCATAAGCATCTAAATCATTTTCCACCTCGACCCCGAAAAGATTCCTCCTCACCCCCAATTTTAAGCCCAATGGCAAACTTCCAGATAACTCCGATTTCGACACCAAAATACCCATTCCAGAGTTCGTGGAATGTATCGAATTCTCGTACTATGCCTTCGACTATTAGGACGGATATCCCGATTAGTCCAGCATCTGTATACTCTCCCGGGTCACTTTCAGCACAACCTCTCCCACAAACTCCCACGACACCATTATTAAATCATCCTACCACATCTCATAAACTAGCAGAGTTACTCCAGGAAGTCGCTAAGATAATGGATAACATTACGGGGGAAAAAATGATGTGTGGCGAGGAATTAGATGGCGATGAAGGAGATGTTTTGGGCGCTTTAACGGAAATGGTGTTGATTATGGAAGAGGAAGTTGAATGTATGGTTGAGTTGGCGGATGTGATTGAAGAGTATGTGGAAGAGATGGAAATGGCCGAATTAGAAGGTTGGGTTGAAACCTTAACACCCATGATGGAGAATAGCGCCGAGGGACTGGCGTACAGTGAAGAAGAACGTGTTAGTGCGATTGGAACTCTAGGGGATGGAAAAGAGAGTATACGGATAGCGTTGGATGATGGGGGCAGTCCGGGGGCTATGAGTTTAGGTGGGTTGTTGGAGGAAGTGGAAGAGGATGTCTTGGGTTGGAGATTAAGAAGCTTTGATCAAGGTAGTTATGAGCCGGAGGTCGGCTTAGCAGAAGAGTTGGAGATTCCATCACCTGGTAAAGTTGTGCCTCTACGGATGAGGGATCGAGATGCCGATGTAGTCAAGGAAAACATAATCTCATTGCCTATGAGGAATCAAGATCAAGACGCAAAATTCAGAGATTCGGCATTGGACGTAGCAAGTCCTATAGGATCGAGAAGGAGGCCAAGTAAAAGGGAACAAACTATGCGATTCGCCCGTCCAAGTATACCTGCAAAGGACTTGATAATTGGAATTCCAAATCCAAACGACAGAAAGAGACGAGGTAGACCGCAGTGGATATAATATAACCACTACTATGAATCAATCAAAGAAATCACACTGTGACAACATTGACGCCTATTTGGGCGCATTTTTTCTTTCCCAAATCATGACCAGTTAACTAGCCATGGCCTCTATCTTGGCTGAAATCTATAACACGTCTAAAATGCCGCAATAAACGCCCGAACATTCAATGTCGCTAATACACAGAGTCGCCTTAAATGTCAGAACTAGACCTAATAGTCTTACTTTCAGTGATCATAGTAATGCGCCATTTCCAAGCCGGCTCTCTTGAATCCACATTTGACATAAAAACCTTCGTTGGCCTCACTACAGTCTAATATCGACTTGTAGCAGCCAACCTTCTCTGCGATAAAGTCCAATGCTTGTATAATCTTTAGACCAAGCTTTTTTCCTTGCTGGTCTTTTGCAACAGCAATATCTTCGATGTGACCAGCCTTACCCAGGTCGTGGATACTGCAATATTATTAGCATGAAGAATGCTATTCAAGCAGTAGTAAAGAAAATCTCACAATTTGTGCTCTACAACCAATGATCCAGTCCCCACAATTCTGCCTTGATCTTCAATCACTAAGTGATAATAACCACCTTTCCCTTGTGTACCCATCCATTCGTATCTTTTGTTCCACTGCTCTTCAGTAACATCTCCAACAACAGTCAAGACTCGTAGAACATCTAGAAACCCCCGAGTATAGTCTCCTTTCTGTAATGCCCTAATTGTGTAACCCTCGGGGAGGGATTGTGCAATTGTTGGGGAGATGAGTTCGGGTCCAAAGAGACCTTCAGTAGAGGCCATTGTGTTCTTAGTATGGGTGGTAGAAAAGAATGAAGGGATTTCGGCAGACTTTCGAAATGGATGATATAGAAGGTCGAAGGCTGAAGAAATGAAATAATGGAAAGTTATTCAAATCTGTTTGAAGGAATCGTTCCTAATAGAACTAACAGGAGTTGACAAGGGAAGGAATCTTCAATATGCTAAGATCAGTTAATCTGACATGGCAGTGCAAACCACAAGAAACATTTTGGGATACTCACCACCGGCTTAGATAGGTATAGACACAAGAATGAGTAACAAACGAAAGAATGAAGAATTGGTTGGAGTTGAGCTGAAAATTGTATGTACTGAGTGAGTGAGATCTTGAGATTGTTTACTCGTATTGATGCGATGATATTGTACCAAGGCCCAGTACCGGTAGGCGCAGATAATGTTATCGGGATTTGGGGTTTCCTCTTATCTCGGCGCTTAGAAACTTCCGCTCTGACCCTTCAAAAAGTTCAACCCACCAGACCCTTGCCCTGCTACAAATAACAAATGCCAAATGCCAAATGCCATCCCAACAACCACAAGACATCAATCAGTTTGAAGAATACGGTATAAACAACATAATTATCGGATTGTCACTACTGAGGTCTAATATATTAGTAATTCCTCGAGATTATCCAACGCCATTTCATTCAATCATATTTCTTCATTATTTGTGTCTGCTCCAATGTTTGAGTACAACATAGAAGATCCTGGAGATGTGTTGGAACAGTGATGAATTCGGGTACTTGTAAGTAAAGGTTGAAGATAATGTTGTTGAGTCAAATTATCAATTCATCAATCCATTCCTTGATACTACTTGTCCCGCTGATCTTTTTCTTTCGTACTTTTGTACTTTTGTTTGTTTTATATTGGACACACGGACGTGATACCAGTCTAACATTCCAATATAAAAATCACATGCTGAAACTAAGAGCATTGCCACTTTGTTTGGATTGGTGGGTGAAATACACCTCACCAAGAAGCATGAATCGTAAATCAACAACATGTCAATACTCTTTCAATCCGAAGTTGTAATGCTTAAAATGATGAATTCTGGATTTCTAGAAGCCCTCTAATCCGCCTCATTCTCACCAACCACACATAGAACTCTAGAACTCGGCATAAACTAGGAATTGATGAGTTCTCCAACGGAGCTTCAGGCTCAAACTGAAACCGACGACGAACTTCAAAGTGCAGAAACGCAACTTGTCCAAAGAACTGCAGTTACTACCTATGTGCCTCAACATGCCCAAGGTTCGACACTCCTTCCAGCTTCTGTCGCAAATGCTGTTAGTTTTGTTACTAGATCATCATCCCTTTATATTCGATTGGGAACATTTATAGGAGGTCTTGCTCTAGATGGAGCACGGGTAACGACTTTGACGGGACTGGAGCTTAGTCGAGCTGTCATTGAAGGAGTTATACATCGTGCTGGGAAGGATGTCGCAGATAGAAGTCTGGGAGAGCTTGGAAGAGTGGAGGCGGACGGCTTGCTAGAAAGAAGTATCACGACTTTGCATTCAACGATTACTGGCATATCATTTGCTGCGTCTGCCGGATTTCATTTTTCGTCCACAGCTTTATCCTCGGCGACGGATATTTCCCAACAATTGCTTGGAGCTTTAGATGCTATACTAGGGTCCACCGATTCCTCGAGAGCTATCGCGAGCATAATAACTTTGATCCGACGAGAGTTCCAGAATCCTGCGACAGGTGTTGAGGGTGAAAAGGTTAGCGTCGGTGATCTTTTGATGGGCATCTGCGGATTAGCATTGCTGCAGAAATGGTGCCGTAAATTGACAGACTTGGAATCTAAAGATCAAAATTATGAAGACGTACTCTGGGACGTAGTAATACTCAATGATGGACGGAGAGCCGATGTGGTTGGCAAGACCGCCAGTTACGAACATAGCGCTGAAATTGAGGATTTCAAGAATGGGTCCAGACTATCGTTCTTAAACACGACAGGAAATGAATTGCTGGAGACAGTGGAAAGAAGTCGAGCAATCCAGGAAGATATCGATGAAATATCAGAGGCTCGCTTGAAGGAAAGGATACTGCAGTCCTTACCTGCCAATGCTTCTGTTTCGATAAAGACTTCAACAACTACCACAAAAACGATTACTGTAGAATTCAGTGGACCCGAACCTCTAGACTTCTCCCCACCCCCAGGTGTAGAAGTAATAGAGGAGAATTCTGACCTTCTCAACGATGCAGACCTCGACAAAGATTCTGTAGAAGACATCGATCGAGGTGACCCGTCACTACCACGATGCAGAATCGTCTATCGTATCGTGGGTAACAAATGGCGGGGTACGAATATAAGTCGTGAAGCGCCTGACGAGTTACATGAAGATGATATGGAATCTGATCAATACGAACGTTTTGAAACCCTCGAAGATGTTGAGGATCCTCCTTCACGTCCTACTTTGATGCCCCATAACACAGCCCAAAATTTAGACATTCCATCTGAATTGCCTGACGACCAATCCTCGGTCATTTCACTAAAGCGCGATGCAAATAGGTCTAAAATACCAAGGCTGGCATCGCATTCTGGTACTTCAGATGACGAAAAACATTCCGAGATGCCACTCTCGACAGCTCTACCGATGGGTTCGGATAATCTGGCAAACCAGAAGAAGTCAAGAAAACCACCTAGTACTGCATTCCCGGTGAGCGGTTCTGAAACACCGAGTAAAAAATCCACAACCAGACCATCGCTGCTGAAGAGATCGAAAACCGACAAATCAACAACATCTGATCAAGAAAAGAAGAGCACTTTTCGGCAAGCTTTGAAACGGCGATCCCCTACAACACTAGTCAATTTATGGAACAAGGACGATAGCAAGGAGTTAGCAGAGACGAGGAAACCTCAGCCACGTCCGGCGTGGGGCAGCCCAAGTGACAAAGCATTGACGCAGAAAACACCATCCACACATCCCTCTATGCCTCTACAGCGAATCAACGGTGCGAGTCCTATACCTCATTCACCCCAACGGGGCAATCCAAACTATTTTTCCTCGAGAGACTTAGGCATCATGCACCTTGAACACCCTCGTACTCCATCCAGGACAAGCTACTACTCGATCTATGAACAATGCAGGGATTCGATGGTTTCGCAAACTGATACATATTCACTTCATCCAGGAGAACAGCCTGTTCCAAAATCACCTACTGTCTTCAGGGCCCACATGTCTGGCCAGAACAACCTCATCAAGGCCAGAGGGGGTAATACGACCGTCAACCAACCAAAATCGCCAGGTACTCATCAGCGAGCACATTCTTACGAGCAAAGCATTTTCACAATAAATCCCAACAATTCGGAGACTTCATTAGTGCCGACTTCACACATTGTAAAAGGTGCTTATGATAGTACAGAAGCACTCGAGTCTCTGGTCCGTACTGGTGCGATCGATGGAAGCTTCCCCGAGCAGCATATTGTGCGAAATATCACCCGCTTCGTGAAATACGCATCTGCCTCTTATGGGTCTAGTTTCTTACGCATGATGGGTATTTCCGATCCAACCAAGCGGAAAGAGATCGACACGCTCCATCATCACGAGCATCAGTCCTTTTCTCACCACGCACAGCTTCCTGCTGATAGCATACTGTTATCATCATTCTTCGATCCCCAAGGTGGCACCGATTCAAGTGGTCACACAAATACTGGCGTTCCAATGGTCCACTTTGTTTCTTTAGACCATCAGTCCAAAGCTGTAGTTTTAACGTGCCGAGGCACTCTTGGCTTCGAAGACGTTCTTGCAGATATGACCTGTGACTATGATGAACTAACCTGGCGTGGAAAGGCATACAGTGTGCACATGGGAATTCATGCATCTGCACGTCGATTACTTGATGGTGGCGGAGGTCGCGTAATGGCTACAATCAAAGCAGCACTAGAAGAGTTTCCCGATTATGGACTCGTATTGTGTGGACATAGTCTGGGTGGTGGGGTAACTACATTATTGGCCATAATGATCTCAGAGCCTGCCACTCATGGTACATCATTTGTCACTTCATACACCCATGAAGTTTCCAACAATCTACGCATTACCGACGGTGATATTGGCAATGTTCCAGCGACTTTCCAGCTCCCCCCAGGAAGACCAATTCACGTTTATGCATATGGACCACCAGCAACCGTCTCCCCATCATTGCGACTAGCCACGCGAGGCCTAATCACTACCATTGTCAACGGACAAGATCTCGTTCCTTATCTATCGCTCGGTCTTCTACACGATATGCAATCCGTAGCATTAGCTTTCAAGAATGATGATTCGGGGGCCAAAGCCGAAGTGAAAAGTCGAGTCTGGACAGGAATGAGTAATTCTTTCTCGGAGAAATGGTATGGACATCCAGGGAAGGGTAATGAAGAGGAAGATGATAAATGGTCATATGCAGCGCTTAAAGCCCTCAGGGCAAGTATGCTGAGCGTGAAGCTGTTTCCACCAGGAGAGGTGTTCATGGTGGAAACAATGCCCGTTTTGAAAAGAAACGCGTTTGCGAAAGATGAAGGTGATCATGCGGGATTGGGAAAGCCGGCCACGAGAACGGTCTTGAAATATATTCGAAATGTGGAGAAGAAGTTTGGGGAAGTGAGATTTGGGGGTAATAGTTTGCTGGATCATAGTCCGGGAAGATATGAGTCGAGTCTTAATGCTTTGGGTAGGGGCATTCTTGATGATTGATGGCTCTCGTATACGCTGCATTTGAGATGTTGGTGGCTTGTTTGAGATTTGGATATCTAGAGGATTGTTTCATTCGATGTTTGTCTGCATTAACACAGAGGGTGAAAATCTATCAATGTGTATTCCTTCGTCTTTTCTTCATACTTGCTCTCTCACCAGAGAATAAGCAGTGCGTCCGTTGTTGTAAAGCTACTACTGCTTTTTATAGTCACTTGTTCAACGAGCTTAGGGTTCTTGATATTTGAAGTTAATTTGCGTTTGATTTAATGGCTAAGTAGGTTATCAGAGTGGTGGATTAGTTGGTTTGGAAGGGTCATCTGCAATATACCGACATGCGATATGCGATATGCGAATTTAATGTGGAACGTCTGTGGTGCAATTTACAGTGGGGGATTTATTCTTATTCCAGCATGAGATTATGTTTTGTGTAAAGATATAGTAGAGATGGAGCTGAAAATATGATCTATACAAACTATGCTTGGTACTGGTACCTAAAGATATGAAAAATGCAAATTCTAACTGTATACCTTGCCAACCAAATAAATAGTACAATCAAAACCATAGCCAAGTCGACATGTAGAGATATATGAAGATAATTGGGTTTTGGACCCTATAGATGATGCATATGATGAGAATTAGAATAATCCTAAAGGGCCAGCGTGCGATGGGTGGTGTGGTTTCTTGGGTATGGAGAGGTAGCGGTCGCGTATGGTGGTATGCGGGTTCTGTCCTTGAGGTGAGTCTGGGTTGGCTATTATTATCAGTCCGATGATTGTCAACTTTTGAGGCGGTTGATATGTCTGAGCTTGTCTGGTGTATAGAAGAATCGTATGGACTTCCCTCAGCTAAACAACTTTGTGCTTCGCGTGAAGAAAGTTGCACTTCATCCGATTGAATAATCCGATTTCCCATCTGACTAGCGTCGATTCTGCTCCTCACCGTGCTAGTGTCTTCGTAAAGACTATGCGACAGCTGAAATCCCATCATCTCGGCGAGCACTTCATAACTCGCCTTCGTCAACCTCGTGTCGAAAGCCCGGTGGTTGATGCTATAATCGACGGATTGAAGGTCAGACATATACGCCTGATGAATATGTCCAGCCGAGACAAATGACGGCCTTTCCAGAGTGGTATTCTCTAGCTGTAGTATTGGGCCTGGATTTGAAGAGAAGTCGTAATCAAAATAGTGAGAAATTTTGATACGTTTAGGTTGATTCCAAGCCGCTTGTTTGGTAGTTATCTATTGTAATTGTGAGAAAACATATAGTACTGTACGGGAATTGGGGAAAGTGTTGCAAGTACTCACTAATGCTACTAAACAAACCTTATCCATCATTCCCGTGGGGTTTAACCGGTCCTGGATTTCTAAAATCATAACAGGATGATTATACCCTTCTTCATTCAATGCCTCCCCGCCAGGACAACCGTCCACGGAACCTTGGCACCAAAGCTCTTGCATTACCTTCTGTTGGTGTGGAAGCCAAACGATACACCCAACGCAAACCTCTTCGGACCTCAAAGGTGGGCGTCGCATCGTTATATACGTTGCTCGTGCTTCCTAGTTCGCGGCTCAGTGGGCTAGAAAAATGATCATGGGCGGGATCAATAAACAATTTTAGATGGCTTCAAGACCGATGCGGTGGTCGGGTTTACCATTTCAATGGTTTTCCGCTATAAATACCTGGCTAAATAATAGAGCTTTTAAGAAGAGTGCGACCTATATATACTTGCCCGACTGGAGATTTTGATGACTTGTAACGTCCGTCACCGTCTCGAAATACGTCTCAAATAGTGTGAATCGGGTAAGAAGACGTAGATTTAAAAACAATCTCCAAAATATTGATAAGGAAACACCTGAAGATGTCAACTTTTGCTGGCAAAGCTTTCTATATGCACACCCTTAGTCTTGATAATGACATCCATCAATATCACCAAAATCGTGATCTTGTCAACTCCAAAAACAAGTCGTCCTTGGTCCATATCTTCTAGCTCTATATAAATAATCAATTATTACACTTGGTTTCTGCTGTTACGATATGAAATAATTGACGAAAGGCCAAAATCGTTCTTCAGCCCAGATTCGCAAACACGTAACTACGAATATCACCCCCAACAAATAACATGTTCATGGCACCTAACCTTATGAGACCAAGATTCTCCCCACCGCTTATACTGAAGCACTACCCGATCGATGTGTTCGTGACCGCCGAAATAATCGTTACGACCGGCTGCACGTAGGAAAGATTCGTGATAGCTTCTTCAGGTCCATAGTACCTCAGATTAAACTCGAACTGCCCTCCACCACTAGGTCCCGGTAACCAATTATTAGTCCAATTCGAAGACGGATAGATATCAGCTGCCTGGATCAGAATCTGGAAAGGATCATTCCGATCACTGGAGTTGGAATAGACCGATATCCCGTCGGAGTAGGTAAGGTTGCTGCGATCGCCGAGGGCGTACACACCAAGCGGATTGGGTATGAGATAGTTGTCTATTCCATATGCAGTGACTGACCAGAACCCCCTGACAGGTGGTTTTCCGCTGAAGGTGATAAGAACTGATGAGTTCGCCGATACCTCCATACTTGTCCAATTATTCCCGAGCGTGGAAACGGCAAATTGCGGATATACCACAATATCCGGGGTTACTTCCAAATACCCGGCATAGGCTACATTAGCCCGGGACGCGTAATCATCACGATAGTTACCACTGGCATCTTTCGCACCTCCGTGCCAGCCATTGCCATAGTTGATGGTGTCGGCTGGATTGGTAAGGACTTCTGAGATACTTGCATTGATCATAGAACCAGCAGCTGTGAAATTGACGCTTTGGGGCTGCGTATAGGTCCCATTGGCTATTCCAGCCGCCGTGAGATTCGATATGAGGGTAGTTTCTGCCACAGTCGATTCTGGTGGGGCATAAGGATTAACTGTAGCCAGCAAATCCAGAAGTTCCGTAGCAATTGTCTCATTCAGTCCACCAGGATAAAGTTTAACGGCTGCACCTGAGAGGTTTGTGCTGAGGACTTGAGATAGTGATGGTGCGCCATCGAAGATAGAGGTTGTGTTGCGATCGATGAGATTGACGACCAGCTCCTCTTGTATAGCTTGAACATTGGCGATGTCCGTATTATTATTCTGAAGCAAGATACGGAGCAGAATACTTCCCCAGACAGTAGGATAGTTGATATAACCCAGATAAGCGCAGTCAAATTCCGTGTTGAAATCCACGCCCCAAGTATCAGGAGAAGAGGCAGGTCTTAGAAGGTATTTCCCGGGACTGGTATTGTTAAGAGATCCAAGATTGGCGAAGTTGTTTCCATACCTAGGTTAATCAATAAGTATATTCCATATTGAGTATCCGTCCTAGGAATAACTTACAAATCATAGAAAGGAAGCACGTAAAATCGGTCGGTTATGTTTGGTAGCGTAATTTCAACATTTTGTGATGAAAGGTCGACAGCAAGTCCCGAGTAGATCGTGTCCACATTGGGCCGCACAACGACAGTTTCATCTGGACTTGCTAGTGCCTTTTGGTTGAAGAACGCATTCGCACCAACAGACTCCAGATAGGGTCGAGCCAGTTCGAGGTATGGAATTAATGGATAGGCGTACTGTTAACATGATCATTAGCATTCATTTATCGCTGGTAGGAGAACCGAGGCAATGGGTAGTATACCTGCAATGCAAAAGCAGTAGCATTGGTTGCATCAATCGAAGATGCCGCCATGGAAGATTGTGCGAATAGGAGAACTGCTGGGACTAGTTTTGAAAGCATGGCTGTTGATGTATTGTAGAAGTGTGTAGATTTTGGTGTACTGAAGGGATTGATAGAAATGGAGAGGATGGAACCCTATATTTATAGATCTTGGAGCATCATTCAAGGGGCAATAGACACAACTATTATGTGCTCCTGGAGGTTCACATTACGCTGCCATCTAAGCACTACAGTCGTCTCTGGTTATAATGATTCAAATTATTGGCCCAATCACGCAACCGTTATACCATGGTCATTGTATTTCATCAAATTATGCTAACCATTTAGTAACTGGCAGGAAGTTTACCTAGGTATCTCCGCCATGTCAACAGAACATTGACCGAAATGGGAACTCTTAAGCTGATATCTACCAGAAACTGGAACCCAGAATAATTCCATGCAGTGCAAATCGACACAGCCATTTCCTAAGTGAACTTACGATCTTCTCATACCGATCGGGGGACCAATACTTAATTACCGACTCAGCCATAAGATAATACTGAAGTACTTGCTTACTGAATGAATCCTTCATTCGTGTCCATAGTTTAGCCGAAGTTTTCCCCAGCTTCTTCATTTCCATTTTCGGAAGCAACGAAGTTATAACGAACAATCAATAGAAAGAAGGCAGTGCAAAGGACAGGTACCGAGCTGACTGTGTATATCATGATTTTGAGTCGTGGCGCAGAAATACCTAGGTATATTGCGATATTATTAATATTTTAATAAGACAGAATTAATCTTCAATATTCATCCAATAAACACATATCTACAAAACTTATTGTTCATCTTGCACTTCGTAAATCAATCTTCAAATGCCTTTCTAAGGATTCAGTTCAACTTCTATTTGGTGAGCCAAGTCAATCGAAAGCGTTCATTTACGTAATATCCTTGGGTTTTTTTAATATAGCTTCATCAATGAATCAAATCGATGTCTAAAATGACGACAAGCATCACACTTTCTCGAAACGACTTCCTTGAATACCGTCCAAAATGTGTCAAATCTATCTTACCGAAGCCATCACATTTCCACTCCAATCCGAAGATAGTGAGATCGTAGTGGAAAGGAAGGGCAGCCACGAAGATATACCGTTAATCATAAGTAGAGCTCATGAATTGTGATAGGGCTGTATAGCAGCTGACTCTATGCAGTACATAGCTATGTCATTACACGCACCTATATGTTTAAGTGATGTGCTGCGTGCGGTATGGCTGGCATGTAAGCTGCATGAGGAGTAACGTCCACAATTTATTAGTAGCTTGTGTTATCACCATTACAAATGAAAACTACAACAAAATTACCTGCAAAAATCAACGACCAAATATACCCATTGGTTAAAAATCTTTGAGTAATTATTAATTATACATGTTATCGTCGGAACGACCTTCTAGATTAAAAACAATGAAGGTATGGTAAGGCTACAAATGTGAGGCCCATGAATCAGGTTCGTGAGTCGTAACTGTTTTCAGACCTTGGCATTTAGTCTCTTCGAATAGTAGTTGCTTTGTTAATACAATCATAATTCATGTTACATTTCTAGAAGTTCCATTGATCCGATTGTTTGCTTTTCACTATAAAGAAAGTTCTTCTTTTTTATTCTTTTTTTTAATTCATTTGAAAATAAAAAATTTGTTTCAAATTTATTGCTTCTTGGAACCCTGCCAACGGCTTTTAAATTTCAAATTCATGCTATTTGCTAGAAATAGGGGAAGAAGTTATACTCACATCATGGCCTCATTTGATATCAAATATGCGTATGGCAGTGAATAGCCTAAAATATCTTTGAGCTTACAAACACGAAAGTCTGTTGCTGTTGCACTCGTCATCCTCTGCTTATCCTTCTTGGAATACAAATTCTCTCTATAATAAGTAAATACACACTGGCAGGACCATCATACAAACTGCGCCGCAAATACAAAATGGAATCCCTGTCGTCGTCCTCATCGTCGTCGGCGTCACTCGCCCTTCTTGATTGCCCTGTTGATATATTCGAAGCGATATTTGATCCGCTATCCCCCAAAGATGTGCATTCATTGTCTCGTGTTTGCACGGCGTTTTACAAACTTGTCGAGCCATTACTCTACACTCAATTCACCTGGAAATGGCTGCAGGAAGGCCAAAGTCCCAGGATCACCCAACTTCTCCGAAGCATTATGTTGCGGCCACAGCTCGCTCTTTATATTAGACATGTCGTACTGGATGGGGACTCGTTTTACGATAAGGACACAGAAGGTCGACCTCCTAAGGTACCTGCCACTGAAGAGGAACTGAAGCGGCTAGTTACATTCATTGAGAAACTCAATGTCCCATATGCCCGCGATTGGGTTGAAGAACTGCGCGATGGGACGATGGACGCTTTCGTTGCTGTCCTATTAGCAAAACTGCCCAACCTGAAATATCTACGTATAGGCCCAAATTTTGCCAAAGAAAGCAAGATTGTTGGTATGGTGCTAAATTCGGCCCTCTGCGAATCGGGAAATCACGAATTACCGCATTTCCAACGTCTCCAAGATGCCTCTATCAATCTCACACGAAATTTTGATAAATTTCGCGGAGAATATTCTCGAAATACTATGGACGTTCTACCATTATTCTACCTACCAAACGTGCAGCATCTATCGGTTTCCATTGAGAACCCAAGAACCTTTCAATGGCCCACAAAACACACCCCCACGCCCTCACAGCTTGTATCGCTAGATATAACCCACCTTAGAGAAGAGAATCTTGGACAAATACTCTCCGTTACGAAAGGGCTCAAGAGTCTACATTGGACTTGCAATTACCAGCAAGGAATTGAGAACTTATACCCTGTAGTATATTTTAACCTGATCCTAGAGGCTCTATCTCACGTTCGAGATACCCTGACGGATTTGTCCATCTCAGTCAAAAACCAAGCGCCAAATTTTTGGTTCCCCACTCTCAGATTTCAGGGGTCATTTCGTGCGATCGCTGATTTTGACTCGTTGAAATCACTTCAAGTACCCATGGAATTCTTCATGAACTATTCCTTAATGGAGTCGAGCGGACTAGAGCATGTTCCCAAGAATATTGAATTCCTGACGCTCACTGATGACCTTGGTCAACAAATGGAGAATGCGGAAATGGATTACATGATTCTTGTATATGCCCTCCGGCCTTGGTTAGAACAGTGGAGGACAATCACACCTCGACTTCGAAGCGTTTCTATTCTACTGAGAGTAACTGATTGGGAAACTAATGTGCAGGAGAAGCTCCATGAACTGGGCACACAGACTGGAGTACAAGTTGGAATTATAGATGCTAGTGTTTCCTGCTTGTGAAAATTCCAGGATTTGGAGTTTGTAACTATTGTCTCTTTCGTAATCATAAAGCTAAACATTAACCTCAACCCACTTTTGCACTACAATAAGCCGGGTGAATCGGGCGATATAAAGCACAGAAAGCCCCAAAAAGAAGTTATACAGCATTGAATGTTACAGGAGATAGTTCCGTACATATACAAGCATGCATTGGATGCTATGAACCTGGCAACAACGGGCTTGCGGACATAGTACAGATTGTCCGCGGTGACTACCAATGTGCTATGGATTGGATGATGTTTGAAATATCTCCCGAATGGAAGTGTAACGTTTGTACCACCCGCGGCACTCCGCAGACCCTTGTGTATAGGTTACAGCCAACTTCCGCTGACACAATGCGTACAGCTAGACTTAGAGGATTGGTATCACTCGAGGTCGACCTTTGTATCTTGGCTCTTCATGATCCGGAATTTTCCGGTCGTACGCTTGTATTGTGCTGTACACTTAACTCTTCAACGCGTAGGCCAGAAAAAGTTAGATAGCACGTGCGAACGACCACCTAGCTTAGTAGTTCGCGTCTGGTATTTACAAACTTTAAGCTATCCTTGTAAAACGCGTCCGTCATATCTAAGCAAGTAACTTTACTTAGTACCCCGCACCTTACTCTACTTTACTTGTACTTGTATATCCTCATTATCAACATCAATCAATACATCAACGTATCACCTAAGACTTAGTAAATATGCCGAAAGCTACGAGGGCAAAGAGCACAAAGGCTCGTCGAAGCCCACTCGAGCCAACTCAGCCTAAAGTCCGGAAATCAACTCGACAAACTAATACAAACCCTTCCAAAGAGGGTACTCCAATTGATGAAGAACCTGCCCCAGAAAATGGCAAAGCGGTCTCACAACTCGAAGAACCGAATGCCAATACTGCCAATGCCGAAACTGCCGCTGTATCTGCCAATATCGTAAAGGTAAATATTGCTTTTACTGACGTCCTAATATTCGTCTAAGTTACTGACTGAACTCTCCAGGATGCTATTACAGACAATTATATTCTCCTAGTTAAACTCTCATGTACCATCAACCCTACCATCACGAGATTACTTTCTGTCCCCTCTACTTTCTCATTTTTGAAGCTCCACCATGTCATTCAGACCGCATTTGGTTGGGCAAGCTGCCATTCATTTAGCTTTAGCGTTATGACACCTCCCGAAGACCCCGAGGTGTCTGAGGTACGTTTTAAGCACTCGTTTTATCATTTAATTCCAGAGCTAACATGGTGCTTTACCAGAGAATGCGAGCCTTTGGTATCGATGGTGAAGAGGTCTTAGATATTCAAATGGATGATGATCTCGCCGATGCATTTTCCGAACCAGAGAAAGTCAAAGCATGCACAGATATTACACTCAAGGATGTTTACGA
Source organism: Rutstroemia sydowiana (assembly GCA_000812895.1). NCBI lineage: Eukaryota > Fungi > Ascomycota > Leotiomycetes > Helotiales > Rutstroemiaceae > Rutstroemia > Rutstroemia sydowiana. The sequence continues at coordinate 33,694 of JWJB01009971.1, read as the reverse complement.
GAGTAAAGAGTTCGGACCGGTACATGTCAAATATCACTACGACCACGGAGATGACTGGGAACACTCGATCATGTTCTTAGGCAAGGAACTTAGCCATAACAAGAGAAAGATGGGCATTCCGGCGCAAATGCCAGTCTACTGCATGTCTGGTGAGGTAGGCTGACCTTTCTCCCCATTGCTCTTTCAATCGTGTGCTAATCTGAGTGCAGGGCCATCCATGCGCAGAGGATTGCGGTGGCGAGCTAGGATGGAGCGATCTCAAAAAGATATTTAAGGCAAAAAAGGCAGATCCTAAGAAAGTTTGGTACAAGGAGGACTGCGCTAATGGAGACTCTGAAGGCTTGGATCCATACAAGTGGAGCATTTTGGAAGTCAACCGCGACTTGCACAATGCCTTCAAGGCTTGATGCACTCATTCCGTTCCCATGCTTGTACAACTCTTTGCAAATGGTGGCATTATTATAATAGCAAGGCCTATTAATTTATTTTGTATAACGGGGGGTTGCAAGGAGTTATTGTGATTACATGAGCTATTGGTTTGAACTTATAGTCAGGGTTCCCAAGGCGTTGTGATGAAATGGGCATCCTGGTTTGGATTGTATAACAGGGGGCGCAAGGGATGCCATAAGGCTGTACATTAGTCTCCAGGTCTGATTATTCCAACAAAAGTACCAAGAGAATCATCGCAGCAAGATAGATGCCAATCGCATACTGTCAGTATTCGTCAGCAAAGCTGCACTCCAGAACAGAATCTCTTCACACGTGTGTATGTTGCATGCCAACCAGTTCGGACTCCGAACAACGAGGACCGAGAAGAATGGATTCCACGTAATCTCTGCTGGCGATCCAACCCAAAAAATGGTTACTACACACGATAATTCGTAGGCAAAATCGTTAAGAGACCATTCTGCTTCCTAAGCAGTTGGGTGCAAAACGAATGCCAAGCTGTTGGGATACCCGCTCTGACTGTACTTTGATTCTCGAATACCGATACCGCCGATACCACTCAACACTATGTGCGTGTCATCCCGGCATCGTAATCCCTCAAGCTTACTGCAGAGGGTGGAATTGGGAATTCAATGGGTGCGTACGTCATAGAGCAGTCAGCACTTCTAAATTGAAGAAATTCCAGTATCACCTACATCTCCAATCATATTCGGTGTCGATGGTTGCACAACATATAAATACCCTCGGTCCGCGGCGTTTTATTTCTATGGTTACACATGTACTACCCCCACTAACTTGGCGTTTGCTTCAAACGACATTCGATATGTGCATTTGTCCCACCAGGAATTTGCCAAATCTTCACAATCTCTAAACCAGCCGCACTTGTAATCTCCTCAAACTCACGTTGTGATTTTTCTTTTCCACCCAATAACATCATACTATAGTCCATCCAATAGAATCTCGATTCCCCACCAAGGACCGTCTTTTCGGGTCTGATGCTATCGGCAATGATGATTCTAGAAGATGGACCCATCGCAGATGCGACATTCTTCAAGATCTGAATGCAAACTGGCTCGTAAAAGTCATGGAGAATTCGTTGAATGTAGTAAATATGAGCATCTGTTATTTGTCAGTTGTCTCCTTTGAATTAGGATAGGCTCTTACTTTTGACAGGTTGGGGAGTATGGAAATCGTAGACCATTTTCTCGATATTCGGGATATCGTCTGCGGTCAGCGATTCAAGAACCTCGGCACGGTCTTGCAGAATTAATGGTGCGCCGAATCCAGCGGGAGCCTCCTTTTGGATCTCAACTAATACATGACCTCTACCTCCTCCGACATCAACAACGAATGGACGATTCTTTTCTGCTACAACAGCGTCTTTCATGCTGGCAAATGGAAACATGCCCAAGATTGGCGTTTGCTGCCCTAGTACCATTGCTGAGTCGAATAAGCGGAGTCTCTCCGGGGTCTGTGATATCGATTCGTAGTAAGTCATTCCTTCCAGGCCATGGCCATAAGCATATGGTGACTTCTTGAGGTCAAACAAATCGTTCTTAATATGAGTTCTCAAGTAATCTGGGAGTTTGAAAAAGGGCGGCATGTGATCGAAACTATTCACACGATTAACGACCAAACGAAAACGTGCATGAAAAACTTACCTGAGCTTAAAGAAATCAAGAACAAGACCAGGCAGGTATGCGCGAGACTTCAAGTTGTGAGAAAAGGTATCTGGCTCAGTCTCTTCTCCAATTCCAGACATGGCAACTACACGTAGTGCCCGCGCTATATAACGTCAGTGAACTGCGGTTTTCACCAGCAGAGCCTAACTACATACCAACTATAGATTCATCTACATCAACCGCATCGGCAAGATCCTTGGTTGTGATTGATCCTTCGGCCGGCATTTTTTCGAAAGCCCCGACCTCAATCAAGAGGTTTAGGGCACTTAGACATGTGATCTGGCCACCAAATCAGCCACGGGCTCGGGAACAAGGATATACGGCTCTTACCATTTCCCACTGTTTCATAACGGCATCCATAGGGCTTTCAAGGAGATATCGAAGTTTGTCAACATTTTGAATGAGTTTCATTTGGCCATATTGGTCATTGTCGAGATCTTTGACGGCTCTTGAGATCTCTTCCGCTGTTCGAATCAATTCTTCCTTGCTGTTTGAAGCCATCTTGATATTGATGGTGATTATTTTGGGCCGCGATGGTGGGGATGAAGACTATGAAACCTAACAAAGTGGCTCCAAATAGGGCGGTACTTATCATGCTTGCTCATTTGGAAATATTCACTGCCGTTATCATTCAGAGATGGCCACGTAAGTTCCCAGTGGGGATCCCTGTTGATGGGGTAGATTAGCACTACGGGCGATCCACAGGGTGGATCATCGTGATTCACTGGTTTATTACATCACTGAAACGAGTTCATTTCCTTCCAAATTGAAGAAAAGAGACCAGATAAAATTTTCGAGAACGATCCGTCCATGGAACAAGCTTCGAGACCCGCACCACTCTAAAATTAAGGTGTGAAATCCTCAACTTTGAAGTATTCTTAGGTTCTGCTAGAGGAATTCAACAGTGGACCCCAGCATAACAGTGGGTTTTGGTCCGGGGAGCAAGAAATCTGGACCGTCGCAAACAACATGCCAATAATGGGCCTTGTAGCAAAAATTTCACTGGGATGTTATCTTACCCGCCTGATTGTTCAATCCTGTACGAAGTACAGGGAAGAGCGCATATAACCGAACGATTGATCTTTAGAGTGATAGCAGAAACCCACCATAGTCCTTCAATAAAGTCCATATCTCTTGTCCTAAAAAAATTACTAAATTTTAATCGTTTTCATCTTAAGTAAACGAAAATGACAGGAGAAACATTGCCACCAACTAATGCTATTGAAGCTATTGATGACAGCGAATTCGATGATGAGGTTAGTTGTGGACTCTATTGGATTATGGCCGATCTTTACTGACAATCGGCAGGCCAACTTTGTCGGGGACGATGCGGGGAGTACTTTAGCATCCCTAACATCTAGCATTATCAGGGGAGTGGAAGAGAATGGAAGAACTTACGCTTCATATGGCCAAGAAGGTTTGCTTAAAATCCTCAATGTGCGACTTTTTTTGCGATTGTCTAACCTATTTCCAGAATACGGGATGCCGATGGACGAAGCAGAAATGGATAGAATTGATATGGCACACGCGAAGTATTACATGCTTCTTGGGAAAAAAAGATATTTGGCGCCTGTTAAAGACACCCAAAAGGTCCTTGATTTGGGCTGTGGAACAGGTTCGTACACAAATCTTGGCCGTTTCTCTTGCTTCTGGGTAGTGGAAGGCTAATTTTCTTCCAAAGGCATTTGGAGTATCGACTATGCAGATGCCAATCCAGGCGCCGAGGTACGTACATTAACCAAGCCATTGTAGGGACAAATAATTGATGAACTTGACAGGTTATTGGTGTTGACATAGCTCCGATTCAACCAAAATGGTAAGCCCGGCTCCTAGTAGTCGTAGAGCGAGAACAAGAATTAAGAAATAATTAGGACCGCGCCAAATTGTCAGTTCCAAGTTGACGATATACTCCAGCCGTGGACCTGGCAGGAAGGCACTTTCGACTTCATTTTTGCGAGAGATTTGTATTTCTCCATAAGGGATTGGCCCAAATTGTTTGCAGAATGCTTCAAGTACGATACACAATGTGCTCAATTGGCTATGCGTTATTGACTTTTCACAGAGCCCTCAAACCTGGTGGATACATAGAGTTCGAATGCGTCATGGGAATCCTCGGTTGCGATGATGGCAGTTTGGCAGCCGACAGTAAGTATAGGGAATTCGATGCACATATCAGAAAGGCTGCAAGGCTTTTTGGCACACCGCTAGAGGATCCTCAGAATTTTAAGAAGTGGATCACAGAAGCTGGATTTGAGGCAGTGGTCGAGGAAAAATTCAAGATTCCTTCGGGGCCATGGCCCAAGGATAAACGATTGAAGATGATTGGCGCTTTCGAAGTAGAGAATTTCATGGGAGGTGGAATAGAGGGAATGAGTACCCGTACCTTCAGCGCAATGGGATGGACGCCAGAGGAGATTACCGTGTTTCTTGCTCTCGTGAAGAAGGAGATTAAGGATCTGAGAAACCATGCATATTATCCTTTGTAAGTTTGACTACTAGATTTCGAGAACCACGACTAACTGAATAGCTGGATTGTTCATGCCCGAAAACCAGAAGCAAAGTAGGAGCTTTTTTGAATATGCAATTAGTCAAGAGGTCAAAAGGGGAATATACATGGACCAGGTTGTGGAAACGGAATGGATAGTATGTTTTGTTAGAGTCCACTGCGATAGGCATGGTTTTCGATGGGAGAAGTTCGTATAAAGATCGTTCCCATGCCCCAAATTGCGCAATCATCCTTGAAAGAATAATTCTCTGAGTATCAATCGGAGATAGTGGCGTGTGCTTGTAAATTAACCACCTTGCCCAGAGTGGTCCAGGGTTGAGAACTTTCGGCATAATAACATCCTCGAGGAATATACGTAGAACAGTCTTCATGTGTTTCAGAAGATGATCGAGGTTCCTCTCTTGTAAAATGACCAACCTCGGATTGTAGGTTTGCAATATCCCTCTATAGAATACTTATAACCGTCGTTGTCTTCGCCACAAGATATTATTTCGCCGGCTTCAACAATTTAGGTGTGAACCTCGACTGTGTAGGCACTATATGAGCCGAACTTTTCGAGTCGGGCCAAAATGCATAAATCGAGTTCCTTTTGTGGGATGCCAGTGGACTTGTCTGGGAACAAGACATCTTGTGTTCGTGGGCAATGTTCATGAACTTGATTTCTGTCACTGCGGTGTCGTGGTAACGATACTTTTTTAGAGGAGCTTTATTTCCTATCCTGGTGATTGAATTAGTATTCTGCGAATTTATTAGATTGAAAAGGTGAAGGAAGGTGTAACAAACCATTCATTGGCGTTGAATATGTAGGAAAAGTTCGAGCAGTCTTTTCATAAGAAAACTATGTTGCCGATTGAGGAATTCATAGGCCCACGGGCCACATGAATGAATTTCGCAGTGGTGTACAGTAGTACAAAATATATAAGTAATCGAATTATTGTTCGACTTTTTTAATTGTTGATTTGAAAGAATCGGATACTATTTTGTATTCATTTTGTCTTGTTATGTGTTACTCAAAAATCGTTGTCAATAGTTCATATTGGGTTGAAAAAAGATATATCCGGACATGCGCCTCAATTCGCAACTGTTTTAATTTATAGAGGCAGTAAAATTAAGTCCATGCTTAAACTCAACACACTGTAAAAGCGCCCGAGCAGGCCGTAAATTTTAGTTGCAAAACCTCGCGGTCGCAATCAACAACTTTTTTCACATCCACCAAGAAGATAAATTGATACGACCTACAAATCACCTTCCCATCTACAATCTCTCTGTACCTGGGCATATCGGGATATATTTCAGCTCATTTCGATATTGAAGACTCACTCCAGAATTGATCTGGCGGCGTCCACACCTCGTGTACAAGTCAGACTAGGATTTTCTCTTCTGGTGTCAGAGATTCATTTTCACGGATTTTAATGTCAATCAATGCTTTGATAACAAAGCTTCAAGTGATATATCTAATATCTCCTTTTCGGGGGTTTTCATCCCCATAGCTTCTTTATTTATACATTCCTGTTCCTCTCGCCCATACTCGACTTTCGCTACCCTATTCAGCTTGCAGAGTAGTTCTTCCGTATGGGATGTCTCGATGGCGATACTAGAGCCGCTTTCAATCTCATCCTTAGTTCTGGCAGAAAGTAGCTGTTGCTGGTCTAGTGACTCGATGGCAGTCTTATCACTTTCCGCTACTTCGTCGCCCTTGTAGTCAGCTGGCGGACTATGGCTCATTTCATCGCTGTTTTGTGGCAGATATCGAGTAAGTGCGACAGGATCTGGTGTTCTGGTAGTGGCTCAACCCTATAGTAGGGAGGGCCATACTATCACATCACATAGTGAAGAAATCAGCATTGAGTCAAGAAATGTTTTAGCGCGACCAAAGTACTTCTTCAAGAGATATACTTCTCCAGTGTCTTGGTGGAGTTGAGAATTTATCGTTACTTCAAACATTATAAACATAACAATGCACGATCTAATCAGTCTAAAGAAATAACTACTTTCTTTGCAGAGACACCCTCCTTTTGCACCTTCATACCAGCCTCCACAGATTCCAAGCCTTTACCAACTATCAGTACGTCAGGAGCAGCAACAAAACATCCCCTTTCCAAGGCTTCCCCAAGGAAGTTTTCATATACAGCTTTGCCCACCCCATTATTAATAAGTGTGGAACCCTCCACAAATCCATTCTTGATTCCTCTCAGCTTACATTTGAACCAATTCTTGATACTCCAAGATATAAATTTGGCAATGGTTTTCGGAATGGGGAAGGTTTCTGGTGGTGGATAAGGTACAGGATAAGTTATCATTGACACGAACTTCTTTCCTCGACATTTGTCAATGACGTCCATACAAGCATCGACTGCCCCTTGTCCAATCGACATTGTTCCAGCGAGAGTCTTGCCTTCGAGAGCGTGTATTAAATCTGGAATAACAGTTTGGCTGTTATAATCAAAAGCTTGACTTGCGCCTAATTGTTTCACGAAGGCAAAATTCCTCGGCGATGAAGTGGTCAAAACTCCATACCCAGCTGCGACCGCAAGCCTAAGAAATAGAGGTCAGTAGGTGCGGTTGGCACGAGGGAAGGCGGAGAAAAGACTCACTGTATAGCACAACAGCCAACGCTAGTCGAACCACCCCATATAAGCAAAATTTCACCTGTTTGTTTTGGAGACAAAGATGGATAAGGAAGAGCCAAGTGATCTTTTTGAAATAATCCGCATGCCGCCGTCGAGAATCCCAAAGGTATAACCGAAGCCTGTTCATACGATAATGTGGTCGGTATTCGTGATGCCATATGATCCAAGAGCACCACGTAACGTTGGAATCCACTTTTCGACGGGTCATTCATAAGCTCGCTGGTTCCAGTTGCATGACCAACGATACGATCTCCAATTTCGAATCTAGTAACACCACTACCGATTTCCACAACCTCTCCAGATACATCGTATCCGAGGATGCATGGGTATTTGATCCACGGAAACATGAATCCACCTAGAGCTTGCTTAATCCAGTCCGCGGGATTTATCGCAATTGCATGGTTCTGGATAACAACCTCATGCGTGGAAGGTCGAGTGTATGGTGCAGATTTGACTTCTAGTTTACCGGATTTATGGAGCCACACTGCTTGGTTCGAAGGGACTTTCAATGATGAGGACATTTTCAAAAAGAGATTAACCCAGAGGTACTTGATGTGTTCTGCACTTGCTATATGTATGTGGACAGGGATTGGGGTTTCGTGCAGGAAGAAGAGAGAGAAAGGTGATAGGAGTAAAAGAGGGATCGTGTGTGATTGTTGTCACTTCCATTCTCAAAAACAGAGTTCATATTTATACACAAATTACCAACTCAGACATTGATATCCTCGAACCAGACAGAGCTCAACCGGAGAACTGTATTCAACCTGTCCGACCATGGTTACTTCGGACAACAATGAAGGATTCAAAAAGGTGTCAGATGGAAGTCAATTATATGATCAAGTCCGAAGTCAAGTCATACAGAACATTTTCAGAGAATGGCGTTCAGTTTTGGAGTATATCTTTGACCATGAAGATTTTGACAAGTGGATTTCATTGGTTGAGTAGTGGACCAAGGCTTGCTCTTGCTTACATACGGGTAAATAGCAGGTGGTGGAGATGGGGCTAATTGTTCAAATGCGAAAGGTGGTTAGTGCGAATTGATATCGGAATTGGAACAGCAAAATATCCGAACTTGTCTAGAACTGAGTAGAACTAGCCTACATTCTGAGTGGACATACAAATTTCTAAATCCCATCCCTATCTAAAATACGATGATGATGATGATGATAATAATATCAATGTAAATACTCCAAAGAGCTTGATCAAGTCATAACTACATGAGCAGCCCCTCGACTATGATCTAGACTGCAACACTGGAACCACAGTATGACAAACCCACTCCAAGTACCGATTATACAATCTAGACAAAAAGCCGCATCCCAAAAGATAAAACCCCACAAGAAATCCCGCAAAGGATGTGAGAATTGTAAACTCCTCAAGGTCAAGGTACGCACACTTAAGAAATATCTCGGCAGAGCGGCAGAGCCTTCTGGGCTCGAAGTTTCTCACATCCCTATCCTAGAATCATCTAACCAAAACCACGTGCAGTGCGATGAAAATAGACCTGTTTGTCAACGATGCACATCCTCAGCCATGTTATGCAATTACGATAATAAAAATCCCGATGCACAATTACGATTATTCGTCGATAAAGCCCTAACATTTGAGAGTTTACAGCAACGACTTCCTTATTCGCTGAATCGGACTATACCAGATATACCTATTTCAAACAACACGCAAAGTTTTTGGAATAGTAATAGTGGAAATGTATATGAATTTTCGGAGCAGGAACATTTAGAGATACTGGATAAATTTCAATCAAGAACTGTTTATACATTCACAACGGATACGAGTCGTAAAATATATCAAAAAGAGTTCATAAACCTTGCATGCTCAGTTTGTCTTTCGTCTTTTTCAAGTTCATTCTAATAGAAATAGATATTACCGACTGACTGACCAATTAATTATAGAATTCTCATCTGATGCATGCTTTATTAACATTTACCCTCATGCACGATCGACATATTGCAACAACGAAGACGATAAAAATGTCACCAGGAGAAACTTTCCACTGGTATAAAAGCATCGCACTTTTCAACAAAAAGCTATCTTCACGTCCAGAGCAATCTTCTGAACAGGATGCCTTATTAGCTACATCGATTCTCTCCGGTGCCATAGCATTTTGTAACATCGAAGCCGAAACACCAGAAGAAGCATGGCCTCTTGCACCTCCCTCGCCAATGGATCTCAATTGGCTATTGATGAGTTATGGAAAGCGAGAAATCTGGAAGATGATAAATAAAGGCCAAAGTCGATTCAAATCCCTCATGGGAGCACCATTCTTACTTCCCGCAACCGCCGATTCGAATATCCCATTGCATACACTTCCCCTAGAATTCATCACCCTATACAATCTCACTACCAGCTCATCATCTAAAGAAAATAATCCATACCACCTTGCAGCATTCATGCTAGCGGATATCTTACAAAGCAACGAAATGCTACCCACCTTTTTAAGGTTTTGGGCTTTTGTAAATAGCTCAACTCAAGAGTTCAAGAATTTATTAAGGCAGAAGGAACCAAAAGCCATTTTACTGCTTTCGTATTGGCTGGCAAAGGTTTGTCAATTTCCACATTGGTGGATTTGGAGACGGGTGTCTTTGGAATGTCAGGCAATTTGCATATATCTGGAGCGGTATCATCCAAATGATTTTCGCGGTAACCCTCTCTTGCATTATCCAAAGAGGATGTCGGGATTGAGGGTTTAATGAGTAGCGTTTTGGCACTATTGCATTGCTTTGGGGGAATCTTTATTTCTCTTCATCACCAAATCTCGTCGTGCGTGAGTAGCTCGTATTGGTGATTGTGTAATTCATCTCCACGATCTGGGTACAGTACTTCCTCATGTGGCACTGAATCAATTTGTTGAGACGACTTGGATATGAGAAACCATACTCGTGGAAAGTACAAACCAAACTCGATTCCAAGAACCAGGCATTCTGCACGAATGAGCTCGTCCGGAATCTCAAGCAACCGTGTTGGTGGTAAATTCGATAAAGAGCTACATTTCTTTATTCCCCCAAATGAACGAACACCTTAACACCATCGTCACCAAACGATAACTTCTTTCTAATCCTTTGATCTATTTCAAGCGCCTCGTTATTCCCACGTGCGATGGTTCATTTTCATCCTTTGATCTATTCCAAGCGCCTCGTGGTTGTTATTCGTGGGAATACGAAGGATTTGGCATTTTTCTTTGTTTGAGATGGTGAACTGCTATTCGTCGATGAGACGTCGAATCTTAATGATACTGTGAATCGGACGCGGTTGGTATGGAATTCTTTCCACATCATAACGTTAGATGTGTTTGGCCACCAGTACAATACTTTCAGTTCTGGTCACGAAGCATAGGTAGCGAAATCAATCGTTAGAAATGAAAAGAGCAAACAAAAAGACTCGTTGTCGTTGCTGTTGCGACGGGGTCAACTCCACTAGTACTATATCAGTTGTTATCGATACCATCAGCATTACACAACAAACTGTTTGTTACCCTCCCCCAAGCGAACCCTAATATTCTTAGGAAGTACTTAGCAATAAGTCCCGACTGTTGGGGGATTGACATACAAAAAACCATCGACACATATTTTACCAAATTCAAACCTCGAATCCTTCGTGGCGGCGGCGAATCCGTATATTGTACTTTTACTTGGTATGAAGGGATTATTTCTGTTATCTTAACATCAAACCAATTATATTTCACGGATGGATGATTCCCCCGCAAATAGTCTAGCTTCGGTGATTCAAAGGGTGGCGATTATAGAAAGAAAAGAAAGAAGGAAGTTCAAGTTACTCGGTTTAACTTAATCAATTTGACGCCCGAGGATGATTTTCCTCTAGGGCGGTAATGTTAATACTCGTACGAGTACGTATATTCTATGCCGAGTAAAGATGCCGATGATATCCATTTCGATGTTGTTGCATGGTGAAAGAGAATTTTTCTTCTTCTCACATGATTAATATAAAACGGTGATGCGGTACAAAAAATACTCACTCATACGGGTATTAATAAGTGGTATACCAACCGAAACCGATACCGATAGATTGTTTATTTGTAAAAAAGTAAGAACCTTAGGTAGGACGAACTGAATTGATTTCCGGTTTGTAAAACCTCACACATCACATGAGATACAGTAATATAGAATTCACTCACCGGCTAGCTGAAGATTTGTTTCCCACATCACATGAGATAGAATAGAATTCACTGATATCAGGCAACGTAAGATTTGTGGGAAATGAATATGAATATCCCATCACGTGTATGTGGATATATATTGAATTGAAGAGCCATAGTGATTGGTATTTGTATTTATTTGTGATACGAAAACTGGGGTAGTTGAGATATTCGACGAATCAAATATTAATATTCAATCATTTAAAGGTATTCGTAGGATTTAAAAGTCTTACCGCCATTTGCAAGTTGAAAATCTCTTCCTTGATAAAAAAAAAAGTTTTCTTATTTTTTAAGGTGGTGATGATGATGATGATGATGACGATAGATAATACGAGGAGAGTAACGGCGGCAATGGGGGAATAGGATTCGGGGAAGGGGAAATGGGATTGGTGAAATGCTGGGGTAAAAAAAGATGGATGCTACCTAAGCTTACTTTACTTATACTGTAGCTTTCACACTCGGCTACGAACCATAAAATCAGTCTAGTTCTTCAAAAGGTAAAAGAAGGATGAAAATATGGGGATTGTGGAGAAGAATAAAGAAAGAAAGAAAGGCTTTGGTTTGGAGTTAAAGTACTCGTAGTGAATTATTAAAATAAAATTATAAAATTTACGGAGCAACCGTGGAGTAAGTGGGAAAGTTTACTGGGATAATTCCTGCATTTGGTTCATGGGGCATTGGGGCTCCATGGGGTTTTTTTTTGAATAAAAGTCCGGGGTTAGGATGTTGATCTTTACTTTATTGAGATGTGGGAACATAGATAACTTGATATTTTATTTTGAAGGTGAAGATAATTGGGTAGCTATAATATATCGTATCATATCATAACAATAAATTCGAAGTTGTTTTTTAACGTAAAAAGTCTAGACGGTTTGGAAAGTTTAATTTCTAGTGGGAGTTGTATAGTACTGGTAAGTATAGGTAGTTGCGGTAACTAGTATTAGGTTCGGGGTCACTTGATGATTTACTAATAAACTTACTTCCTTTCTTATTACAAGTGAATTGGGATGTTTTATAGAAAAGCTGTAACATTTATGATATTCAAGTTAAATAAACAAATTACATGACTGGGTATAACAATTCGTATGTTCATTCAATATGTATAGTTGCATCTTATGGTTACCTCTCGTGTGAGGGAATGTGAATACCGTATGTGATACGTTAATCTATTGACCCTTGTTTCTGTACTTCGTACCGCGGGGTTGATATGGTTAAAAATTGAAGTGAGTGAGATGAGATGGAGGGGAATCGGAATGGTAAGCTTGAGCTTATGCTTGTCCTCCGTCGACGGGCAAAGAAAGCACTTAACATAAAGAGCTTGCTTGCTTCAACTACTGTAGCTGGGCTAGATAGGCCTCTACCAAGACTTTTCCTTGCATTTAACCCTTGATCATTGTAATGTAGAAACCCTTGAAATATGAGACACTACCAATTAAATAACGAGTATACAATAATAATTGCATACAGTATACAGTATACAGTAGTAGTCATCGGTCATGCCTCGGTCAGGCCGATTTCTGGTCTGATACTACCTGCATAAGGGTCTTTTTTGAATAAGTTTCTATGGTTGGATGGAATTTCAAAACTTATCTTGTTTACATACCATATCCCTAGTTACCATACATATACCTAGACTTGCAGTATCTAGTAATAAAAAAATAAAGAAATAAAATAAAATAATAAAATAATAAAGAATTCGAGTAAAACAACTGTAATAAAAATTATTCACTACAAATTATTAAACCATGTGGTATCTTTCAAGGATCTAATCTAACTTGTAAGGCTTGGCATGGATTCGAAGTCAATTGAAGGAGGGGAAAGCTTTCTAACTAATTATATGGTTGGTCGATCAATTGTCAATTGACCATACTTTGCATATTTATAAAGGTTCGATACTTCCTCGAGAAATCTTTCCTTCTTTCTTTTTTACCTTCTTGATTTCTTTACCTACATTTAACTCGGACAAGGTCTACAAGAATTCCTTTGATACTTCGTCAAAATGGAGAAAACTGGTCTTGATAATACTGATAGGGTTGAGCATGCTCATCCAGTTACACATGTTGATTTGAATAACAACGTTGGCGCGAAGTAAGCTTTAATTCATTTGACTTCTGCGGGAACTTTGTTTTTGCTGACTTTTTATAGAATTCAAAATCCTCTTGCTGGTTTATCTGAAGAGACAATCCTTCGAGATGTGGCAGAATTCGCACGAGATAATGATTTGAATGATATCTTGCCATTACTTGAAAAGGGCGCTTTGGTTTCGGCTGATCCAGAGAATTTCGAATCTGTCAATCAATTGGATGAAGCAGACAAAGAAGCTTTGAGATATGAGGTAGCTCATAGATGGAGTCATCCCATGACCTTATACCTAACAATCATTACTTGTTCTATCGGAGCAGCTGTCCAGTACGTTTCCCATTTTCCTATCTCACATCAGAAAATAAATACAATGTACAATACTAACCATGTGACTTCACAGAGGATGGGATCAAACCGGAAGTAACGGCGCAAACCTTTCATTTCCTCTCGAATTCGGTATCGGTCAAGGAGACAATGCGGCTTCACCAAATAGGGACCGTGATAACTGGCTTGTTGGATTGGTTAACTCGGCTCCTTATATTGGCTCTGCTTTCATGTGAGTAGTTGTGCGCCACAAGTCATTTGCATAATACTAATAATACGTAGTGGTTGCTGGTTGAGTGATCCTCTTAACAAGTTTCTCGGTCGTCGTGGTACTATCTTTCTCGCTGCTCTCGTCTGTGTTGCTACTCCAATTGGAGGAGCCTTTACGCATTCATGGCCAGCTCTCTTCGGTAGTCGTCTTGTTCTTGGTATCGGTATGGGATTGAAAGGCAGCACTGTGCCGATTTTTGCAGCCGAAAATAGCCCCGCATTGATTCGAGGTGCATTGGTCATGTCATGGCAGATGTGGACTGCTTTTGGTATCTTCTTAGGATTCTGTGCTGTAAGTAACTGCCCTTTGCGAAGAAGGAGAAGAAATAATATGAGCTAACATTTCAATTAGAACCTCGTTGTTGTCGACACTGGAAAGATAGCCTGGAGATTACAAATTGGATCCGCCTTCATTCCTGCTCTTCCCCTTGCGGTTTTGATTTTCTTCTGTCCGGAATCTCCAAGATGGTTGATGAAGAGAGGAGAATACAGAAAAGCATATGCTTCCCTCTGTCGTCTTCGAAAGTTTGATCTCTTCGCCGCAAGAGATCTTTACTTCATTGATTGTCAATTGAAGATTGAAGCTGCAATTGTTGGTAAGACTAACTATGTGTCTCGATTCATCCAACTTTTCACCATTCCACGTGTCCGAAGAGCTACCCTCGCCTCCTTTACCGTCATGATCGCCCAACAGATGTGTGGTATCAACATCATTGCTTTTTACTCATCCACCATCTTTAAAGAAGCTGGTGCTGGAGCCAAGGAAGCTTTGGTCGCATCATTCGGTTTTGGATTGGTTAACTTTGTTTTTGCGTATGTTTTCACCCTTCTCCTCTGTACTAGCATTTCACTAATACGATTCATAGCTGGCCTGCAATCTGGACTATCGATACCTATGGAAGAAGATCTCTTTTACTATTTACGTTCCCTCAAATGGCCTGGTCTCTTCTTGTCGCCGGTCTTTGTTTCCTCATCCCATCAAGCAGCAAGGCCCATCTCGGTCTTGTCGCTACTTTCATCTACATCTTCGCAGCCTTCTATTCTCCAGGAGAAGGACCTGTACCATTCACTTATTCTGCAGAGGTATTCCCTCTTTCTCACAGAGAAGTCGGAATGGGTTGGGCCGTTGCAACTTGTCTTTTCTGGGCTGCTGTTCTATCTATCTCTTTCCCCAAGATTCTTGAACAGTTCCACCCAGTCGGAGCCTTCTGTTTCTACGCGTAAGTTTTATTTTCTTTCCCTACCGATTCTATCATACATGAAATCACATAAACTAATACATTCAATTCCAGTGGTCTTAACCTCGTCGCCTTCGTAATGATCTTCCTCTTCGTTCCAGAAACCAAGCAACGTACCCTCGAAGAACTCGATTACATCTTTGCCATCCCAACCCGCACATTCATGCGATACCAACTCACCAAGACCCTTCCATACTGGATTCAACGCTACGTCTTCTTCCGCAAAAACGCATACTTAGAGCCTCTATATCATTTCGATACAACGGCAGATTTCACAACTGAGGATACAAAGATTCAGCAACAACAGGTTGAGAAGATTGATAGGGCGAGTGATAACTCGAGTCATGAGATTAATGAGGCTGATAGTAAGGAGATTAATGAGGGTGGTAATCATGGGATTAGTGAGAAGATTTAGGGTGTTCTTATTCTAGGTTTTGCTTTGTTTGTTGTTGTGGTTGTCGTTACTGGGATGGATGCATGAATCAATGAATCAATTGTGGATGAATGGATAGATTGATGGATGGATGCGACATGAACTTATGATGGGTATCTCAGAGAGAGAGATTTGATATCAGAGTAGATACCTAACTAAATAAATACCAATACTTATGAATTATTTTAAGTGCTTTTCTTGTGTTAAGAAGATTTCACGATGAACCTCAGCCTCACATATCAATATACATACAATGTAGTTGACATTCATTCTGTTTTCGAATTTAATTGACTACTCAAGTACCAGCACTTATCCTTCCTCAAACAAACAAACAAAGAAGGCAGAAAAGAAGGGAAGCGAGCACGCTATATACATGTGTACAGTATGTGTAGATGAGTATTAGAATTATCCTTATTGGTAAAAATATAAATTCCCATCTACCCAGTTCAGTTCTAGTATGAAGTATGAAGTACAAAGAAATCGGATGGATGGATAGATCATGGGGATTGGGGATTGGGGGATAGATAGGAAAGGAATTAAACTAATTGTCCCTAAATACACTACCCCACAGTTCCACTATAATAGAATTAGTGTTGGTGTTGGTGTTTTACCCCAGGTTTACGGTACGGTACGGATGTACTTGGGCTTGGGCTTGCTTGGAGGCCCATCCCATCCCATCCCATTCGAATGCAATTTCCAAAAGTTGGGGAAGAAACTTGGCTTGGCTTGGCTTGCCTAAGAGCGAGAAAGAAAGAAAGTAAAATATTAATTAAATTTCTATCCTTTTTTTTTTTTGCAACGTGGATTTTTTTGTTCTTTACTAATTTGAATTTGAATTTAAATTTCAATTTTGAAATCATAACTTGAAAATAAACGGATATGGAATGGAAGGTTCCGCAGTGAATCTTTAGAATATATTTATTGACTTTGGTACCTACTTATGAGTAGGGCAGGCTGGGTAGGGCAGAATTGTAAAGTTTGTTTTGTAATAGGATTGGGTTTGATTTTGATTTTGGATTTGGATTTCGAATACTTGTGCGGAATACTCGAGTAGAGTATTAGGGAATCCCTTACTATCCATCCTCTTTCTTGGAAGGCTGTGGGAGCTACTGACTCGTATGATCTGTCTGTGTGTTACTTGTATGAATGTTAATGAAATATTATGTGCTGCTATACTGCAGATGTATATCAATTACACTATAACTTATCTAGTAATATAGTATTCATTAATTCTATATAGTAGAAATGTAAAGTAAACACCCGTAAGGCAAGCCAAGACAAGGTAAGGTAACATACGATGCAAGCCATCAAGCCAGGCCAGCCTTTCAAATAGCCATTTAAAATATCCAGCCATCTCTACACCCAATCAACTATCCAAACAGCCAATCAACCATCCAACCATCAAAGCAGCCATGCAGAAATGATTTTCGAGTGAAGGAGGGCTGCATACATTATTGCTGCACGCTGCAGCTAACAATTTGCAGAAAGAGAGAGAGAAGAAAGGAAGGAAGGAAGAAACGAGGTGTTACAGTTTCGAATTTGTTTTTGCAGATTGATAGAGGTGGCCAGTGGATGCTTTTATCTTGAATGTGTAGCTGTGATGGGTTATGGGATGGATACCTATAGAATATGAATTGTTTTGGCGATTGGTGATTGATACTACCGTATTAGAGTACGTTATCGCGGCTGGATGGATTTCTATTATTTTATATTGTGTATGATAGATGGATGAACTTAATAAATCTTATACAAAGTTCCTTCTTTTCAATTCGTTAGTTCGGTACATAAGGAAGGAAGTGCGGGGTGGAGGGGCACAGCACACACAATAAGGAGGGGTGTATAAGGAAGGTATGGTACGGAAGTACTTCCGTGTGTATTTTTACAACTGATTAATTGATTGATCGATCGACTGATAATATATACTAGTATATATCGATATTAACTCCGATTCCGATTCCTCCGACCCATATGAGATTGAGAATGTTACCTGCCTATTTACTCTACTTTACTTGGGGTTATCTAGGTACTTGGGTACTTTAGTTTACAAATATTATCCTCAAATTATTTATACTCAATATAATGAATACATACTATACAGGATTCTATGAGATCTACAGTCTCCTCGGTCTCCAGATTAATCATTACACGACCTTCACTCGAGTTATGTAGTTGCCTATTGAGTCGCGACTACTTTTACTACATCGACTGGGTTGGATTGCAGATCTAGACTTTTGGTTTATGGCAAGACGGGATATGATGATATGATGTGATATGATATGATATCAATATGGTGTGGTGTACTGCATAAACTTCGTATAATACAATCCAGTCCATTGGGAAAAGATATGATAGTAGCCTAGATACATAATACATACTACATATTTAACGCGCTATAAGGCTGTTTTTGTTTTCTTCTATCTCATTCTATCTTATCGTGTTGTATCGTATACTCTGTTAATACTTTACCTGCATTTGCAGATAGGTATCTATCTACATCTACATCTGTAAACGTAGGGTTTATCTCGTAGTTAGTTCTAACTTCTCTAATATTTAATAGGTCTCATCGTTAGGTAGGCAGCTCCCTCACACGCACACAAACTCAAGGGTACAGCGTAAGTCCGGTCTTTCTGTCCAGTATTTACAATGCATATCATACCATACCATACTACCCAGCCCAACCCAACAACAATTATATTCAACATCCCATCACACACCATAAAAAAAGAAACCATTCGACCTCGTATAAAACTACCAATCCCTTACCTAGCCGCAATCCCACATACTGCACAAACAAATCCGCCTTTGACTTTCTTTCACAAAATGTAGATCTTCATGCTATCAATCGTCTATTCTATTCCTCCTATATTGGAGGTTGTAGAGAGAAGAGGGTGGTTCGAAATTCAAAGGGAGATTGAAAGGTGGGTTACAGTCAGTAGTTGGCAGTGTTATTATGGGATTCGTTTCCTTGTCTTGTCAGTTTGCTGATTAGATGGTGGGGGATTATGCAAATGCGGTTGTTGTTGCGTAATGTAATGAGTAACTTATAAGTAGGGTAGGGGTGGCAAGGGTAGATAGGTGAGGTCAGATACAGTAGGTAGGTATTAGAGAAATACTGTGCTCCTTTGATTTTCTCCAACAATTTGGTTAAGTATTCATGGCACACGAATGATCTTTGATGCAAGTGGTTTCCGTGCAATTGTAAAATTTTGTTTGTGTGTTTTATGCTTTTGGATTTTATCTTATCTTATTTTGGTATTGGTAGTTAAAGGGTAAACTGGAATGCTTGCTTCATGATACATAAAGATCATGTAAGAAATTGGAATTTACTACTATAGGAGAAACGATCAAATCCTGCTACTAAGTCGTCTTTCACTTAATCGACAAACTAGGTATACATGTATTCAATAGACGATCCTATACAATTACAACATTCACATCCTCCTCGAATGCTATACGTGGGAAGAAAATTGCGATTGGCAATACATGTATTATGTAGCCCGTCATACAAAGCAGAATTAGCTTAGTTAAGTCCCCAAAGTAGTTTTCCCTTTCCTTATCATTCTGTTCCTTGGTATTTTGGCAGTATATTGTCCATCCAGTACATTCCCCATCCAACCCATTATCCATAATCCCTCAAATCCAGTTCGTACTCGTTTTGATGAATTCCAACACCTAATTCCCCAGTCACTCATTTATAATACCAAGCATTGATCCATAAACTCAACCTCCCAGATAAAATCTCCAAATTCCCCTCAGTCTACTACCAATATTTGCCCATCATCACCTTACCTCAGTCTGGCCAAATCCTCAAAGCGCAACCACCACTCCCGCAAACAACCCAACCAACCCACCCACCATCTTAACACTCACCACACTCCCCACATTCGACGATGCCTGCGCCGACGCACTAGAAGTCTTCGTGCCCGTCGTAACCGTCGAGGCACTCGTCTTCGAAGTAACCGCACTCAAACTAGAAGTAGAATTCAAATTCGAGACAACCGACGTAACAGTCGATACCAAACTTGAAAGACCTGAAGTAGCTTGCGGAACAGGCGTCACAAGCGGTGAACTTATTAGACCTCCGGGTACACTAGCACTAACACTGACACTTGTAGAACTTATCAATCCCCCGGGTACACTAGCACCACTAGCAGAACTAATCAATCCCCCTGGTACACTAACGCTCGCCAACGTACTACCACTACCACTCACCGAACTAATCAATCCACCCGGCACACTCACACTCGCTAACGTCGTAAGACCAGCACCACCACTAACAAAAGCCGTAGAAGAAAACTCCGCACAAGAAGCAAGACCAACCGAAGCGGCGACGAGTAAATCAGCCTGAGCGCAATTTTTAAGTAAACATGGTGCGACGAGTGATTGGATAGTTGAGAAAGCGGTGCCGCATGCGCAAGCGGTGTCGTTGAGTTGGGGGCAGGAAGCGGCGGAGAGGGCGGATGTGAGGCAGGGCATCTGGTTGATGGGTGGAGTTAGTGAGTGGTTGGTTTGAGGGGAAAGGAAGGAATACGTACTGCGCAAGAGGGTTCACCAACTAAATTTTGCGCCGAAACAAGATAGCTTAATGCTCCTGCTGCGGTGGGCAATAATGAGAGCTTCATCTTTAATTGTGCTCAAGTAAATGTATTTCTCTGCGTGTATTTCTTCCGATTCTGGCTAATCGAATGTAGAGTAGCCTGCACCAGAAAGTACAAAACCTACTGTACTGTGTTGTAAACTAGAAGAACAGATTGAGCAGCAGTAAAATGTGTCCGATAGATATAATTCTGAATTTCCTTCCTTTCGGGACTTCAAAGGTTGAAATAAGTATCTGTACTCAAACTATTGAATATGAAAAAACTGCCAGTCAGTCCTACTATACAGCGTAATGATAAAAGTAGCCAGCTGCACAAAATACCAAGTATAGAAACCAAATAACAAGTTCACAACCAGATTAACTCTCAAACTCTCAACTCACACCTGCGCTCTTTATATTTTACACAGCCACAATTCCATCATATTGAATTTCTCCCACAAACCAACCCACAACTACCGAACCGGCAATGCACACGCACACAATAAAGAGAAACAAGATTCTCCCTTCTTTCCCCCCTCGTTCTCCCTCATAAAAAAGACGCAAAAAAGACAATGACGTTCAAGCTTGCGAATCCTAGCGGGAAGGTAAGACATTGGATGGGGTAATCTGAACGGGATGCAAAGCAGATGCTGCATCCCCATCATCTCAATCAAACACATTGCAAATCAAAAAGAGGGGAACCGGGGTATAGTAAACAAGGTTAAAGTAATAAGATCGGGATTAGATAGAGATAATATCAGCCACTTGTTTCAGTGTTTCAAGTTTATTTTGCGCCTCCGCCTCCCCATTTCATTTCCATTTTGGGGAACTCCGTTTCTGTGAGGGAAAGTGGTATCGGTTGATTTTCCGGTTTAGGAAGGAAGTGTGAACGAATGATATTGTATCATCACAATTTACGAACTTTTCCTCCCTACCCTACTGGCGTACATGAGTCTAAAAACAAGATATAACTAATGAATTATCAAGTTTTCCAAGTCGACGACCAATAACCCAATGTTTAGTACATACTGATGTCACAATTAGATAAACAAACAAGCAATCAAACGTATGCTTTTCTTGCACGAATTAACTACTAGCAATACATACGCTCGTGAAGCCAATTATTTCAATAATACATCATACAGTTTACCAAGCCCATAAAGCAAATGCACCTCATAAACCCATTTTTAAGCCCCGGCATGAAACCCGAGAATCGAATATTAATTGTGCCCATCATGTCCATTTTCCGCCACCCCCATGATATTTCCATTGCCTTACCATCCCAAATCCCATATCAGCAAACCATAACAACAAAGCAAATCATTAACCAGTCTCGGTCTCCACGTCCGGCGATCTTCCACTCAAACTCGTTTTCTTGATGGCTCTCCTAACTGCGAACTTAGCCTCGTCTTTTGCAAATGCTATGTTTCTCATCGGCTTCCATTGCATGAGACCCCGTTGCTTTCTATGTAGTCCCTTCGAGCTCTCCTTGTAGTTCTTGATTTGGCCTATTGGATTATTGGAATGAGTTGAACCATCATTCGTGCCTTCTTTATCAGCCTGGTCATTCGATGCATCGTAGATACCAAGATCCGAATCATTGTCAGAATCTGTGCTAGATTGTTCGGATTCATTGGTATTAACGCTCATCCTTTCATTCAACTGACCCTCGACATTTCCACGGGACTTGGGAGCCATGCTAGGATAGTCAGAATCTTGGTATTTTGATGGACCATCCTTGTTAACATACTGAGCTGGGTCTTGTCCGAAAGCACCACTCCAATCTGTTCCATCTTTGGACAGCCATTCTTGCTTCTCTTTATCATCAGCTTGAGCTAGAACATCTCGGCCTTGCGTCAAAGATTGATCATGGAGTTGCTGAACAGCTGGCGATAGTTCTTTGGTAACCATGCGGCTTCGAACGCCTTCAGAATGGCATGCCTCCCAGGTTTCTTGTGTTTCACGAGAATCATTGTCGGAAACGAATCGTTCATGGTCTTCATCTGTGCCAGCCTTGAATCGACCACTGAACTTGAGACGTCCAACTTCCTCAATCTTCATATCAGGGATATCCCTGAAGTTCTCTTCAGTGATGTAGTTTTGGCTCAATCTCATTCCTTTATCGGTTTTCCAGATTGGAATATTGATCTCCTCTTCCTTGTTATCTTCAAGGTGATGTAGCCAAATGGCAGCGTAAGCATCTGCGCCACGTTTTCCTGTGACGTGGAATTCGAACACAATCGGTGAGCGATATCGATATTTGACTGGAAGTCGAACATTGTGTTTTCCTTCCTTCTTAGCAATATCCCAAAAGATTCCATCACCTCCTTCGGCCTTTCGGCATGAAGTTCTAGGAATTTTTCCTACACTACCACCAGTTCGAAGCTTGAGTTTACTATTGGCACTATAACCAGTAGTAACGATTTTGTCTGAAGTGAATTCGAATGTTCCAACATCCCACCCTAATTGTTGTGGCGGTAACCTGGTTTCAATGCTGCGGAAGAGAAGAGAGATTCTGATACGGCCAAATCCAATGCCGCCATCCAAAGGGTACCATCTTGTTACCTGAGAACTGGTTTGGAACAGATCTGACAATTTCAAGGGAACAACTCCAAGGATGGGGTCATGCTGCCGCATACGCTGATCTCGAACAGTGACTGTGACAATTGCTGATCTCCAATCTCGGATAAACCTTTCAGTGCCGGCGTTGAAAATGGGCTTGGAGCTGACGACTTTCGTACGGGTGCGATAAACCTATATGTATTAGCTTAAGCGATATAGGGATAATAAAAATACATACCAGTTCGTCGTTGTATAGAATGGTACAATAACTGCTTGGTAATCTCTTATGCTCTTCATACTTGTTCTCACCATATTCTTGTGCGGGCTCAAACTCCTTCCCCTTTCTATTCCCATCACTTCCCTTCATGTTTTGCAATTCAAGGTTGACAATTTGATGAACAACGATGCTGCAAATACCACTCGGCCACAATGGGTCCGGGGGAGTATGAACAACAGCATCTTCCTCAGCGTTGTCGATACTACCTTTCGTATCCTGTAATTCTGGCCTATCCTTCAGTTGTTCGGGAAGATTAACATCCTTTCCGCTGGTTCTCAGTGCAGGTCTGAATTGTGGTTTACCAAAATATCCTACTTCCCAATGAAGCTCACCAGGCATGCTACTATCAGCATCCATGCCACGAAGTTTCGAAACTTGTGGGTACATCTTTCCAGGATGTTGAATCATTTTCTGCATTGAAAGTTCGACTTTACCTACGACATCGTCCGCAGTTGAGCGATCAGAATCCCAGAGCTCCATGGAAAGTTGTTCGTCAACTTTAATGAGATCTGGTGTGACGAGCAATGCGCAAGTTTCTTCCCAGATTGGATTGAGGTCATCTTGGATGACACGAGTGCAGTACATTGGTTTTCCATATTTCGAGAAGCTAACAGTGATATATGGATCACTTCCACCGCCATTGCTCCCACTGCCGTCTTGTTTACTGAGACCGGTAGCTTTGTGAATCCTAATCCAAAGTATACCAAGGGCCTCCACATCCTTTTGGATATCATCACCCTTCAACATCTTGCTCATATCTAGAGTCAATGACTTCGGAGCTACGTACTCGTTTGCTGCAGCGGCAATAGAAGAGTTGACGAAACTAGAGATAAGTGGGAGGTTGAGGATGTTGATTCCAGTTTGAAGCATAGGAACACAACCGGCTTGGACTTTTGGGAGCCCCATCAATGTGAAAGTAAGGGCCTTTAAGAAGGGTGGCTCCGGTGACATCTGTAGACGCAATCGAACTGTTCCAACGAGGCCTTGCAGTTCCACGAAGATTGGTAGAGGTCTATAATGTTAGCAGGCTCAAGATTGTATAGATTAAAGGCCAACGTACACTCCAAATAACCCCTTCATTCCAAGGTAAAAGACCAATTGCATATGCATATTCTTTGCCTTATCAGAGGTACCGCCAGATGAAGGTTTGGCATGATATGCAAAGGAGCATTCCAAGTTATAATAATCCCCGCCTTCTTCATCTGCTGCCAATTCCTGGGGGTCTTTGTTTTTCTCATTTTCCCTGTGGATTTCATCCTTCATCTCCTGCACATGCCCGTCCGGGAGTGCTCGCAAGCTTAGGATTCGGAAAGGGTTATCTCCTTGATTAATCTCGGCCACTCTAACGTTCTCAATGACACCGGGAACTGATGCTTGCATAACATCTTCGAGTGTGTCTGCAACCGAAACAAACATATCAGGATCAATCAATCCCCACATAACTTCTAGGAAACTATTAATCCATTCGACGGATTCAGGGATGAGGTTTGCAGTAGCCTACCACGTTAGTCTGCGAAGATTGCAATTTTGGAAGAATCTCTCACCATTTGACCTCTTTCCTTCTCGCTATGCCATTCATGATCTCGGCCGGATCTAATGAGCTCCTTGATAAAAAGGAATACACCGGACGCAACACACGCACCCAAAGGAACCAAACCAATCAGAGCTCCACCAAAGAACCTTCCCAAAACTACAATCGATATAAAAATCCCAGCAGCCAATATATTCGCCCTTTGTTCAAGAGATTTGTACATAGGTTCATAGCTGACCGAAGGTGTTGGGTGGAAAAGAATGTTTGTTTTTTCTCCATGAATTGGGACATCGGATGTACTTCCAGGTTCCAAGGGAGCTGGCGGGGCTGTATTGTCTTGCTTATGTCGATACTCCTCTCCCGACTGTGTTGCTTCAGTTTTCATAGTCGTATCTTTATTGAGATTCGCATTTGGAACTGTGAGCTATCGTATACATAATTAGCACTATTTCTCAGCGGCTTTGTTATTGCTATAGTTATCGTCATACCTGTGGATCTTCAACAGATTCCATGAAGTCTGCATTAACATCCTCAATTTCTACATCTTTGCCAGTTGTAGGATCTGTAACTATCTTTCTTGTGCCTCCAACGCCATGGGGCTGGCCATTTTGGTGATCTTTGGCACTTCCACTTTCTGCTTTGCTCCGATCTTTTCTATCTTGTTCGATCTTAGCATCTCTGTCTGCTTTATCGGAATCCAGACTTTGAAGGAATTTTTGGACATTTGGAATAGGATTGTTTCCAGAGTAATGACCTCCCGGCCCTTTCTTGCCTTCATTCGACATACTGAAGGAAGGATGATTCAATCAGGGAGACATGCACGAGGAGAGAAGAGGGAGTGTATGAACAAAATGATGAGAAGAGCACAATCAGCTTTGTATAGGACAAATTCAATCAAATTGATATAGATTGAGAAAAAAAGAATTGAGTTAAACCGTGTTATATTGTAATTTAATTTC
Source organism: Rutstroemia sydowiana (assembly GCA_000812895.1). Taxonomy (NCBI): domain Eukaryota; kingdom Fungi; phylum Ascomycota; class Leotiomycetes; order Helotiales; family Rutstroemiaceae; genus Rutstroemia; species Rutstroemia sydowiana. Next base: position 8,006 of record JWJB01009971.1, on the reverse strand, counting down.
CGTTTATTGCTGTCGAGACCAATAACCAAGGAATCATTGTTTGTCTGTTTGTGATGATGTCATTATTGAGGGGGAGCTTCTGGAGCTTTGCCAGCTTCGAATAAAGCTCTTATTTTGTATGTAAGGGAGACCAAGTTTTCAGCAAGCCACATGTCCCACCGCCAGTGAATCAAGGAATAAATAATTACGAAATTGAAAAGAAAATACAACCGAATAAAAGAATGAAAATATGATAGTATATCCTCAAATTAATTTTTCAGTAGTACTGTAAGAAATATTTACAACGAATTTGACCCTAAATCTATTTTTGAGTTGTAAATGTCCAGGGGTTAGAATTTGGTGAAGTGGGGGGGGCACCAGGGGAAGCTTTTTGGTGAAAGGAATTCTCCTAGGATCGCTGTCAAGGGTTGACTATAGCCTATATTTCCCCTGTAATTTTCTCTAATCGTCGTCTTATCTATTTGTCTTTTAGAACAGCCAACCAATTGCAGGCTGGTTATAATGATGAGACGCATGTTCTGAGTTCACCTGCATAATCAGTTAAAGGTTAAAGCCGATCAAATTGAGAATGGCTATGACCCCTCTATTTTAAACTGCCCCATCGTTCATAAAGTAATACATCTCGTTCATCGCAATAATATGCTAATATGGCCGGAATTATAGAGCAAACGTCTCACACATCAGAGAATGTACAAGATTTCAATAGCAGCACCAAAAAGATGAGGGATCCAGTTCAATTCGTCAACTGTCAGCAATGTATAAACGGTCAACTTGTGTATTCCCCTCTCACAATCGACTCAAATGGTCTTATAATATCAAACGATAAGCTTCCTCCAAACACCCAAATGATCGACCTCAAAAACCAGATCATCGCACCCGGATTTATTGAGCTCCAGATTAACGGAGCTTTGGGATTTCATTTTGCCAATTACACGGACTCGAGCACTTACCAAGAAGGGATACAAAAGTTATCACGATATCTTCCAAGTACAGGCGTCACAGCGTTTTACCCCACCGTCCCAACTGTCTCATCTCATGTCTTTCACAACGTTCTACCGTATTTGAAACCTTCATCGTTCCCTAATGGTGCCAGCGTATTAGGTGCACATGTTGAAGGGCCATTCCTTGCTCCGAGCAAAAAAGGAGCTCATGACGCCCAAAAAATGCACATACCCGAAACATCATCTTTAGAAGATATCTATGGAGAGGAAAATCTGAAAGACGGCATTGGAATTGTAACACTGGCACCAGAATTACCCGGAGCATTGAATCACATCCGAAAACTAAAGAATGATTATGGGGTTTGTGTAAGTATGGGCCATAGTGCTGCGACTCATGGGGAAGGAATGAAAGGGTTGGAAGCGGGTGCGCGACTTTTGACACATACTTTCAATGCTATGAATCCATTGCATCATAGAGAACCTGGGTTGGCTGGTTAGTCCCCGTAGAGGAAGTCCGAAGGGTCCCGAGCTAATGGTTCCAAGGGACCATATCTGCTGCTTCGCCACCTTACTTTTCTCTTATTGCAGATCAGATACAGTAAGTTTTCATTATATATATCAACCTGATTACAGAATTTGCTTCTTTTGAAGTCTATGATAAGTAAAGTTGCTTTGCCGTGTCATGTTTGGAAGTATTCTATAGTACATATTCAAGTGTTCACTGTATCTGAGAAGGTCTTTATAACTACACATCTACATATCTTTCTACCTATCTTCTAACCTACGACAAAGTCTCCATCCTTCCATCGTATCCCTCGCTTACCACACCTCCCCATCTCATGCTTGCCTAATCACCGATTCTATCGAGCTATCTGGCCTACCCGACGGTACCTATCCCGGCCATGCGCAGATACCCCACACGCAACTAAAAACTGGAAACAAGGTCACCATCTCTGGGACTGACACGCTCATCGGAACGTGTATCCCACTGGACCAGTGCGTTCGAAATTTGATGGCATGGGCGAATATTCCAGTCGAAAAAGCAGTTATGACTGTTACAGAAAACCCGGCTAATGCGGTGGGGCTGGAAGATAGAGGGGTGTTGAGGGTGGGTATGAGAGGAGATCTTGTTGTTCTGAATGAATGTGGAGAGGTTCAGGAAACATGGATCTTGGGGGAGAAGGTATGGATAGCGGGGAATGCTTGAATTCATAATAATCACCAGTGAGTGCAATATAAATCTATCACCATTTAAGGATTGAAAGTTATATAACAGATTCAATGTTTATCCCATTTTCATGAAATGAGCTTTATTCAATGTTAATCCAACTTTCATGAAATCAAATTCAATGATTGTTGGATACACGCTTGAACATTAAATATGTTATATGGGGTTAAAATCTGCTGTGGTGACAGATCTATTGCACCCACTGGTGAATGAGTTTAAGATATGGTCGGGTCCGATACGGAGAGAATGAACTGAATGGTGCTTGACAAGTAGGACTGCCATCGATCAATTCATCCGAAGCTACTGTACTTTCTCGCCAGTGAATGAAAGCACATCATCCAATACTGGTATTTGATTTGAAACCTTACGGATTTGCAATCACTTTAGCTTACACTTTTTCTTCTATCAAGATGTTCTACATTGTCATTTATTCACTTGTCAGTCAGATCCTGCCTGAAGTATTCCAACATGTCAGATCTCCAATATGAAGTACCTCACTGGCGACTACTAAATGGATGAAACCGTATATCAACAGGCGTACTGCATTACATACCCAGTTTTGCGTCCCACTCTCCTCACAAGTCCTCAGCAAATGCTTGACTTTTGATGTGGTGGTGAGTCTTATACCTACCTCTTCGTCGCATTTTCTTTCACTGTCACTACAGCAAAAGAGCTTACATATATGACAACACAATTTCTACTGTTCCCACTGTCGTTATTCGGGTAATAATGCATATCCAAACCTCCTGGATTTCGACTTCCATATCATGTCTTGATTGATCGGATGGAGTGAGGTCCGAAGAGCATTGAACAACCTATGTATTCAGCGACGGTTGATCGCCCATCGCTTCGGCTTTTGGGTCCTTCGGTTCTGTGATGTTGACCTTATCGGTTGTTCTCACATAGTATTTATATTAGTAAGTGTAAGTGTTTCCCGTGTGGGCGAAAGATCAAATTCTGTCTACTTGTCATAAGAGTGGATGAGACTTAAAAGAGTGAATGGGTAGATAGCCATAGTGGATCAGATTCACTTACGGAAGTACGTACATAAATTTGAAGCTTCATTGGGTACTTTTCCTGACTACATTCGATTCAGAAGTTTGGCGTCAAGAAAAATCGAGGTGCCAGTTCTTTATGTTAGATGGCGCTGATAACTTTTTCAAGATTCGTGCGTGAACCAGTACTCGTATATAGGGAAGGAGTTTCTCTAAGCTGAATTCTTATCTCGAGTAGTTTGCCTCATTATTTCACAGCATTTTTGTCGTTTGTTTTGCATCATCATCGCCATATTGCCGCTATCAATGCTCTCTCGTCCAAGTGGCATTTTTTTCAATATCTTATTTCCTTTTTCCTCTGTCAATACGAGTACCAAAGGAATATAAAAACACAGTATTAAATCCCTTCGCTGTCAATGTTCCCTGCAGTATGCTCGGTGATGCATACCTTATTGTACAGATGTAACACTCGTAGCAAGCAGGGTTTGGCACAGCTCCTAACACAGCAGAACAGATTGTCGAAAGAGAGCCTGCTAACTTGCTCCCTGGAAGTTCAAGTGATGACCTCTGCGAAGTTTGTCGAGCACAAATGAATAGTGAGGAGCTCAATAAATAGGCCGAAAAAGTGGAGAAGACAGTGTTTGATTCGGTGAAGTTTATTGTTGAGTTCCAATTGATACAGGATGTCGTAAATCCATAGTAAATATCTACCTACAGGCCAAAGAAAGACCTTCCCTACCAAGGAAACAAGCCATCATGGCGAACCTCATCAGATTCACTCCCCATTCATAAATCCTCGAAGTTCCAAGCACACTCACAAAATGATCCGTTCCTCAATACCCCTCACTATCTATACATTTTATCCAATTTCTGATTTCGTAACTTATTGAATCAAGTGACTAAAGTAAGGGTAATGATATTAATATATCGGACAAGAGTTGCTCAATTTTCAAATCCTTCTTATACAATGGTGTATAGATATGCAACAAAGAAAAAGAAATTATTAAATTGGTTTGCGTATGGGTAAGTGAATATGGGAGTACCGTACTTCCGATTTAAATGTGAAAATTGATGCGGGGTCTTGCACCACTACTACTATCACTACCTACCTCTTGCGCCATAACCCCTCGATTTATTCACCATATTTCAGAAATTTACATCAAGTAGAAGGGATTTCCAACTTTCCTTCTGGCTTCCGCTGTCAATAATGTATCATTACCATCCAAAATTTCACAGCATCATCTTAGTAGTATTGTCGTACAACTTTTCACTTTTCACTGTACGCAAACCACCCATAGTAGCGGCGTGGCGACCACTTTGGGTAGAAATAGCAGATAATTCGGATTATGATCTTAATTTCATCTGATTAGCTAGCTATGTTTTTGTATCATATACAACTTATCATCATTCGCATCATCTTTCTCTTTCAATGGAGGCTGCCCTTGATCTTAAAATGTATTCGTAGTTCGCTTTTTCCAATCTTTCAATGGCGGCTGTCCTTGATCTAAATCGGTGTTCGTAGGTACGGTATTCGTAGTTCGCCTTCATCAGATTCTCCCGTGTCAATTGCATTCCTTCTTTCGCTTTGAAATTTAACATCAAGGTTCTCTCCATCTGTGTGACTTCCATTTCCTTATTCACCTCCGTCACTGGCATTCTTTCTTTCGCTTTGAAATTCAATGTCAAGGGTCTTTCCATCTGAGTGACTTCCTTTTGCTTGTTCTCCTGTGTTGACGGCATTCCTTCTTTCGGTTTGAAGTTCAACGTCAACGTTCTTTCCATGTGAGTGACTTCCTTTGTCTTATTCTCATCCCCATCAGAATGCGTGTTGGATTTTGGTTTGGATAAGTCCAACCCCCCTGGTATTACACAGTCAGCTGAGAGTTTGTTTTCATCTACTCCGATGTGCAAATCATGCTTTTCCGCCCTTTCTTTGATTTCTGCATTTTTACCTTTAGATTGAAATTCATCCGACAATTTATCCCCATCCTTATCAATCCGTGCTTGGTGAAAACCCCAGGCTCTTACAATATTATCATGTCTTTTCTTGATTTCCGCAGATGTCTCCCGCTTCTTTACTCTCATAGGTGGTAGTTTGGATCGAGGTTTTAATGGAGTTTTTGATGGAGAGATGGCGTGAGCCTTCAATTCTGAAAGGGGGAAACCGAGTAAGATCTCAACTTCGTGTTTGACTTTGATGTCTTTATTCATGAGGTCGCAAAATTTGACAACAATCTTCACGCGTAAGTGTTCATATCATAAAGCGTACATGAATATAAAACCTGCCTACCTCGGTGTTCCCAAAAAACCGATCCAGTGATGCTTGCGTCCGGTTTTCTAAAAGCGCTTTGGTTCCTTCGACCAATCGTACTCGCAACGGTCTGTTTTCTGTCCAGACCGTAGACGGCGCCATGTTTCCGTCTAATATTATAAATTAGCAAGGCAGCTCATTCATGATTGTTCATCATATTAGAAGTATCCTTCATCCCAGCCGAGATACTTCCATCAAAAGGGAGGTCTTGATCTCCCTCAACACTTGCTGAGGGATATAAGCGAACTCACATCAAAATTGAAAATAACTCACTTTGTCCTGCGAAAATGCGAGATTGTATGAGAGAAGATTGTTTGGCAAAGTTTACGGTGTCTGAATACAGAGTATCGGAGAAGAGAAGTCAGTATTCCGTATTTTCACATGTTGGTTAAAAGGAAGCCATTTCATCATTTCATAGTTATTTAGTTGATATCTTAGTGTAATCAATCATTGTATAATGATTTCAAATACGTCATTTTGGTATATAGATAGGTATATATGAAGCTCCCTTTTACTCAAGGTAAAAAAAGAAATATATTTTATCAGTATCCAACTGGGGCACCCAAAGTTGAAATAAACATCAGATGAATATTACCAGCCCAAGACCAGTTTTGTTGCACATCTACAAACCGCCCATACCGCCCATGTCGCTTAACACGTCCGCCCATATCACCCATGTCGCTTAACACGTCCGCCCATATACACCTTATACATGCCGCCCAAACGGCCATACCGCTCTTGCAGCGGCCCATAAGCGACATGGGCGGTATTCAGACGTGCAACAAAACTATTTTGCGTATGTTGATTGGTTTGGTAGGTTATCACCTTATGGGTTTTCATCTTAAGTTTTAGATGGATATGATATGAATCCATATATAAAGCGGCCACAGAACCGACTTTCATCTCAACATGATATTCTAAGAAACAGAGTGTGTGAATATCGTTTATGTCATTAGATCTTAGCGTAGAACCCTAACTGAGGGGTGAACCTTATTGGGGCACCAGGGGGGGCATATATATACCCTCACTCCTGTTATAGTTACTTTCAATACAATAATTATTTTGCTACCTTTTTGGGATCCCTAGTACTACCAACACAGAGCAACAACATGTCGCATGAGTAGACTTGAAATTATCCCATTCTTCCGGCTACCGTACAGTACCTGTCTATTATACAGGAGGAATGAGATGATGGCTAGGGTGAAAGTCAAGCGGTTGAGAAAATGTGATATTCACTGATTGCCGTCGTTCTGTATTTATTTATTGTCATCCGTGTTACTTTCTATTTTGATTACCGTCTGAAAATAACACAATTCAGCACATCGCAGCAATATACCTGTCTGGTTTTCACTTCAACTCCCAACCAACCAAAATCACGGTGTTCAGCACCTCCCAGCATAAGAGACCCGGTTCGACACCGAACCCATCACCATCGCTCACTATACCTCCAGGAGCATGGAATTGTATGCCAATCCGAAAGTCCTTTTGACAATCAAACTGTAGAAATGGAGGGGAGGGCTTTTTATATTTTGTAAAATTGGGGTTTCTTGCTTTTACTACACGCATGACCTAGCTATTCAAACGATCAGATTAAAACTATATGCTCCATACCACATGTATAAACAGTGAATACTTATCTCCTCTCCTGCGTTCAACCATACTCAAAGTCATGAGCTATATAAACCTCAGCCAACAACCAAACTTCTACTCCTCACTGTACAAAGAAAGATCTAGGACAAAACTTGCGATATGCACCTGTTGGGTTTCTCGTCTGGATTCAGCGCCATTATCTGCATAGAGTAAATAATGCTGCATTATCAAGGAAATACTAAAAGGAATACAGGGTTTTGGTCGTTTACCTTTTTATATTTATATGAACTCAAAGTGTTGTTTGCTGTTAAAGTAACTCCTACTCACAGCATATCAACGCATTGTCGTCGTGGCGCAGCAATTATCACCACCTTCACCATTTTCAAGCCTGCCTAGTTTACTAAGTCTGTCAATCAACAATGAGTTGCATAGCATAATAAGATCAGATGAGACTATCGCTACTATCTTTCATTCTTGTCGTTATAGTGAACGTTAAGCTGTCCTAATACCTTTCCTCTACCCTCCTCATAGCTCAACCAACTCCTCCAGTCCTTCTTAATGGCAACCCGAATAAGTTTTTGTGACTTCGTCTAGTGTCACTGCCCTTGAATCAGTCTTTTTGCTTGATCTCTGAAAATGTGCGTTCGAAATTTGATGGCATGGGCGAATATTCCAGTCGAAAAAGCAGTTATGACTGTTACAGAAAACCCGGCTAATGCGGTGGGGCTGGAAGATAGAGGGGTGTTGAGGGTGGGTATGAGAGGAGATCTTGTTGTTCTGAATGAATGTGGAGAGGTTCAGGAAACATGGATCTTGGGGGAGAAGGTATGGATAGCGGGGAATGCTTGAATTCATAATAATCACCAGTGAGTGCAATATAAATCTATCACCATTTAAGGATTGAAAGTTATATAACAGATTCAATGTTTATCCCATTTTCA